>CACRXK020005792.1:0-17483 GCA_902702795.2 Paramuricea clavata
TTTTACGAGTTTTTCTCAAGTAATATTATATATGTCTAACTATTCCAAAAGCTATTACTGTTTATTTTGTTCTTTCATTGTTATTTCGACCAAAATACAGTATTTTCATCTGAAAATTCTAGGGCTTCTATTCCATCTGGGGTTTTTTTTTTATCGAAAAGAATGCTTGAAAGTCGGCCAGAATCGTGTTCAGTGTATTACTACAAGACAGACGTGGGATGTTATTCGATTTTCCTTCCATAAGTAAGTCTATGAAACACACACACATCACATATTTGTACACTATAAGTCTATAACTTACATTATATAAACAGAATAATAATAGAATAAAAAGAATTTGTTTTGTAAATACTGTAATGACAACGTCACAACAAATGTAGTTTTGAGTTTGGCAGCTACAATATAAAACTATTTACAGTTTTAATAAAAGAATATTAGACCAAAAAAGAACTTCTTGTTTTGATGTCTGTGTTAGGAGAGTCTCTCTCTATATATGCATGTTGACAACAACTTTTTTCCTTGTCCTGTTCAAAGTCAAAAATGTTTTAGTTTTGTTCACATCAGTGAACCAAAAATACATCTTTCCCTTTGCACTATTGGATTTCCTATAACCAATCCCAGCCTGCTAAAAAATGAAATGGGCAGACTCAATGCCAATCAAATATTCATTCTTGTGTGAGAAACACTTCACACTGGATGATTATACTTCACACCCGATGATTATATTAATCCATGGTGTTGCAAGGTGCCCTACTTTATTATTTTACTCTGTCTAACGCCAGACAATTTTACTCATCAAGAGGAGAGCAGTGGCACTTAATGGGTTAACTGGCCTACCTGCAAATGTGTATAGTTAACCCATTGAGTCGTTTTGTGCCCTACTTAATTATTTTACTCTGGCTACGCCAGACAATTCTACTCATAAGGGGAGAGTGCTGATGCTTGGGTCAGCTGTCTCAAGGGGAGAGTGTCCGAAGAGAAGAATGCCGACTGCAGAGAGCAATTCAATAAAATGCCAATCCAAGAAATATCTAAACGAAGATGCCGTCCCATCTATTTTTGATTATCAATGATGAATCAATCAGGTTTCTTGGAGAGAACTAGATACTAACTGTGAAGGTTTTTGATGCATACCAGACACATTAGGCAGTTTCTTCAAACTAGTTTCCATTGAAAACTTTCGTTGTCACTAGTTCTCTCTACAAACCTGATTGATTCATCACTTTTCACTGTTCAGGCCCTATAGACTTGAGATCCCTTGACATCTGCAGCAGCAAGGAGGTTGTCAAAGTCACTAAACAGATCATCAGAATTTTCGCACCAGCAGACCAAATAAATCAAGTAAAATAGGCTTTAACTTCAAAATACTTCACAGAATTATTCCTTGTTAAATATCCCAACCGAGATCCTCGAGAAAAAAAGCACCCAAAGAACCAAAACCTTTATTTTCTGCAACAAAATGTCTCGAACTGCTCAACCGACCATTGTGATGATTTCAGAAAACATTTAGCGATCGATTATTTCGTCTTTATTAAACTTAAATTGCACAAATATTCATCCAAAACCTTCACACCAGTTAGTTCTTTCCAAAATAAAGTGATATAACGGGATCGGAAGCTGTAGGACGACGCAAAATGCAAAAAACATGGTTTTTCCCTATCTCGCTCTATGATTTTTGCCCGGTTGAGCCGCCATTTTGAATGCTCATGAGTGTCACGCGCGTGCATTATAGAAAACATTAGAGTCAGCAATCTAGGTCTCCTATATCTATGATGACCACCCATCGTTGGTGACCGACGCCCGCGCTCATTGATGAACTTTAGACTTCCCTAATGCTTTCGTTTCTCCGGGTGTAAATAGCCGGGGGGAATTAGTACCCTCGCACGGCGCTTCGCGCCGCCGGCTCGGGGATGATGAAATAGAAAGTAATTTGGCGCAAATTTAATGTAATTTGGTGCAAATTTATAATTATGCAAATAAATACAAGAGCACAACGCATGTTGATGAGCCTACAGCGCATATTTATACTTGTTAATTAAAAAGTCAAACTGTCAAGCCTTTAACTTGTCCTTGTTTATATTCCACTATATTGTATAAATTCGCTGGGTCCAAATTTTGGGGTTTTCGAGTCGTTACACAAAGAAAAACACACTAATTCAACACGCAAGAAAGGCCAGAGTGCGACACAACGTAGAATCCATAGGAAACCGGCACAATTCTTTGAAAATTCAACGAAACTGTGTGAAATATATACATCGCTCAGTGAAAAGCCGCCATTTTGAAACTGAACTGAATATGTCACTGGAGCACGTTGCACCCTGAGCCTGCGATGATCTAACGCAAACTCCATTTCTCGTCGAAAACAGAAAAAGAGGGATTTAAGACACTTGGCCTACAGGCCAGTGTAATTAGTTAAGACCCAATGTCTAAAAATCTTGGCTACTGTTTCGTTTGTCATATGGTAAAACGCGGACTGGACTGGACTGGTAAAACGCGAACTGGACTCTATTAGTAAAACGCGGACTATACTCTATTAGTAAAACGCGGACTGGACCTATTAGTAAAACGCGGACTGGACTCTATTAGTAAAACGCGGACTGGACTCTATTAGTAAAACGCGGACTGGATCTGCCAGGCGTCTCCCTCGTTTCTCCCTTCCCTTCCACCCCTGCACGCGCCTTCCATTCGCGCGTGCTCACACAGATGACTGGGGACGAGTCAGGCCCAATGAGGCACAAATACAGCCCAATGAGGTACAAATTCAGCCCAATGAGGCACAAATTCAGCCCAATGAGGCACACATTCAGCCCAATGAGGTACAAATACAGCCCAATGAGGCACAAATTCAGCCCAATGAGGCACAAATACAGCCCAATGAGGCACAAATACAGCCCAGTGAGGCACAAATTCAGCCCAATGAGACACAAATTCAGCCCAATGAGACACAAATTTAGCCCATGCAATGAGGCACAAATACAGCCCGATGAGGCACAAATACAGCCCATGCACTGAGGCACAAATACAGCCCGATGAGGAACAAATACAGCCCGATGAAGGCAGAAATACAGCCTAAATTTCCTTCTTCCGCTCGGGTTCATACTGACGAAGTGACATTCCTGTCTTCCGGAGGAATACTTTATCCGGTTTTGTTAGCACGTTCAGCAAACGTAAGTATTTTCAATTCTTCTGGGAACGCAGTCAGTTGTACATATCGAAGAATTTCATCTTGAGCCGCCTTCAATTCTTCTATCGTAAGACGTCCAACATTCGCTGTTGTCTCGACTACAGTATCGACCACGACTGAGCTCTTCTTTAGCTTCACCTTGGCTCGAAGACATTCTTTACAGCGTAATAACCATGCAACCGAGCATTTCAACTTCCACCAGCTGGAGTGATGTGAGATCAACTTCTCCAAGACGTTACATCGTACTGTGGTTGCGTAAATCTGAGCTTCCTTTCTCACTTCGGGGTCATCAAACTTCAAAACCGGGACTTGAACCATCGTAGGCCAGTGGGTTTCGTCCTTCAAAAGGAACTCAGGACCATTTAGCCACCGATCGTTAGATATCATGGCGTCCAATTTAACTCCCTTGGAACCGTCGTCGGCAGGGTTGTCATCTCGGTTAACATACATCCACTGGGAGGGATCAGAGCCACTGCGGATTACTGTCAGGCGGTTGGATTCAAAGGTGTGGAATCTCTAGCTTTCGTTGTTAATGCACTTCAGGACAAACATCGAATCTGTCCAGTAGTAAATTCTTTCTATCTCCAGGTCCAACTCTTCTTGATGATCTTGGAAAGTCTCACGGAGATAACTGCAGCGGTTAGTTCCATTCTTGGAATTGAAATCTCTGGTAAAGGAGCAAGCCTAGCTTTTCCCATAACAAATGCGCAATAAATCTGTTCATTGGTATCTTCTAAACGGAGGTACATGCAACTGCCGAGTAGCCAAGTCGCGAGGCGTCTGAGAAGAGGTGTAGCTGTATTTCCTTGACGACGCCAAATCCAACGGGTTTGAAACAGCGATCTACACGTATTGCTTGTAACTTTGGAAGGTCAGCCAACCATCGTTTCCATTGCGCCTTCTCGTTTTCTTGAAGTGGATCGTCCCATCCAACTCCCTTTCTACAAAACATCTGTAGCAACAACTTAGCTTTCATTACGTAGGGTGCAATAAACCCCAAAGGATCGAACAGTGAATAAACAGCTCATACAATCGCTCGCCGAGTGACAGAAGCTTCGTTTACTAATTGCAACATTTTCTCCGAGACATCCGCACTCAAATTTATCTTCTTCGGTATTCCACTTGATGCCAAGAGCGCTTTCGGTAGGCAGCCGGTCCAATTCTAAATCTTTCACAGATTTGGCTCTTTCTGCTTCGGGAATCGTTTTCATCACCTCTCTGCTATTACTGTACCGTTTTGTGAGACGAAAACCACCCTTTTCGAGTAAATGGCGCAGTTGGCTCACTAAGCCTATCGCCTCGCTTGTTTCTTTTGCTGATTTCACCGTCTCTATAGCCACAGGGTTAAATTCATCTTGATGTAACTCTGCTGTTTTACGCAAGCAGAAATTAGCAACACTAGGCGAAGACGTAGCCCCGAATAGGTGTCTTGCCATTCTATATTCCTCCATCTCGCCGGAAAAATCTTCGCTCGGCCACCATAAGAACCGCAATGCATCGCAATCGCGGGGTTCCACAAAGACCTGGTGGAACATTGCTTCTACATCTGCAACCATTGCAACAGATTCTTCTCGGAATCGGATAAGCACGCCAGTCAGTTGATTTGTTTGATCTGGACCTTGCATAAGCCGCTGGTTCAACGAAGTTCTCCCATAACTTGCTGCACAATCATATACTACTCGAACCTTTTCGGGCTTCAGGGGATGCATAACCGGGTGGTGCGGGAGATACCAGATCGGTCTGTTCTCCATGTCCAATTGCCCTTGAGGGATTTTCTCGGCGTAACCCTTTTCTAGGTACTCATTCAACGTTGTCCGATACTTTTTCAACAGTTCGTCATCGCGGAGGAGGCGCTTTTTCAGAAGCAAACCCCGTCTTTCTGCTACCATCTCGTTATTGGGCAAATATGGTGGGTTATTCCGTTATGGCAGAGCAACTTGAAAATGACCGTCCACTATCTTCAGTGTTTTTTCCATTATTTGTAGCGCTTTCTTATCTTCCACCGACGGCCACACCTTGGTTTCGACCAGAGAACCTTCAAAGTCTGTTTTCCACAGCCTTTGTAATTGGTGTTTTAGATCTTCATCCGTGTTTTCACGATCAACTTGAACACGTTCAACTTCTTTAACTTCTCCAGTTTTATCCTTCATTACATGCTCACTTTCTTCCATGGCACGGTCTTCTGTGAGAAACTCACTCGCTTCCTTCAGACTTTCAAACGTACGATCTTCAGTTGAAAGATCATCAGCGTTGACAGACATTCCAGCAAAATTGGATGTCGCACACATGCCATCCATTTTTTCACCAACGGGCCCAATCACCGTCCAACTCAAACTGTATCTGATTGCCACAGAATCCCTTTCTTCTCCAGATCGATATTCCAAAGGCAAAAACATGGAAAAGTTCTTTTGAAGTCCAATGACCAACATAACTTCTCTAGTTTCCAACTCTTGTAATGGCAGATCACGTAAATGAGACCAACTTCGAACGTCTCCTTTCTTTGCAATGCAGGCTTCCGAGATCGGCATTTGATTGACAGTTCTAACGTTTGACAACTCGATCAGTGTCTCACCATCCAGTGAGGCCACCTCAATGTCTATCAATTCACTTCTTACTTTGGTCGATCCGGTCATGCCTGACAATGTGAAGTCCAGCTTCCTTCCACTTGCTGCAAGTTGTTTCTTCAAACGTTCATGGCAAAGCGTAACTTC
This sequence comes from Paramuricea clavata, assembly GCA_902702795.2. NCBI lineage: Eukaryota > Metazoa > Cnidaria > Anthozoa > Malacalcyonacea > Plexauridae > Paramuricea > Paramuricea clavata. Next base: position 5,896 of record CACRXK020005792.1, read on the forward strand.
AGATCCACTGTCTAAAAGTACATACGCTCCAATGGCGGGTTGATTACTTCCCTTTGCTCGTACTTTAAGAGGAACAACACTTAAGCAGACTAGTTCACCGGCCCCAGTTGCGACTGTTACTTTCACTTCTTGTTCTCTTGTTCCGCCAGTCGTTTCAATTGTGTCTGGAGGTTTCTGGTCTTCTTTTGTTTCCTTAACAGCAGCTTCAGGTTGGGGTGGGTGTGTGTGTGTAACAATGTGTTATGTCCTTTACTGCATCCTTCTACCAGACATTTAAAATGAATTTTAGGACATTTTCTTGCGTAATGGCCTTCACTGAGACACTTAAGACAAAGTTCTCGTTGTTGCACAACTTTCTTCTTCTCTTGATGGGGAAGTTTTTTGAATTATCGCATCTCCAAATTCTATGGTTGCCAGAACACATCGTGCATCGTTGCGAATTCCCGCTTCCGTCCTTATGACTCTGTTGATTATCCACTCCGGATGCAAATAAAGATGATCTTCAGGAGGGTTCTCTCGATCCATCTTTTCTCCTCACATCTTCCTTCGGTTTAACAATACTCGCACAAAGATCTTCCCCAAACTCATTGTTTACAAGCGTTGCTCTTTTCTTCACGAAGTGGAGGAAATCTTTAAACTTGGGTCTAGAGCCAGATTCAATCGTCGTACCAGCACGCTCTGTCCATTTTACTCGCAGGAATAATGGCAGCTTCCGAGTCAACTCTCGCAAGGTGTTGACGTGATTCAACTCACTTTCATATTCAGGCCCCAATACTTGTCAACGTTCTATCTGCAACCTCTAAGTGCCTGGAAAACTCCAGCAAACTTGCTCCATTGGCTTGTTTCAGTGGTGGTAAGTTTTCAATTGCATCACGGGCTTTATTATTGCAGTGTTGAATCAAGAGTTGCAATCGAATGGAATTATCAGGGTTGTCCTTTTCTAGGCATGTTTCAAAATTATGCATGAAGGAAGCATAATTTATTGCATCACCGTCAAAGTGCATGTACTTAATTTTTGGCATAGACACGACTTGTCGCAGTGCTCTCACCATCTCTTCCCCTGTATCTATTTCTTTAACTGCGGGTTGTTGGACCTTCCCTTCGGGGAAATATGTTCTAGGAATCTGCGATAAAGGTATATTAGGTGACTGTAGGGGTTGTTCGTGCTGCATATACGTGTGGGTGGGTTGCAATGGCATATTACACTGTTCGACTTGCCTTTTGGGTGAATATGTCTCAGAAACTTGTCGTGAAGGGATATTAATTGACTGTACCGGTTTTTCTTGTTGAGGGTATGTCTGTGTCAGTTGCAATTGCACATTGTACTGTTCAGCATGCCTTTCGGGTGAATATACCTTAGAAACTTGGGGTGAAGATATATTAGTCCCTTGTACTATTTGCTCTTGTGGTACATATGGTTGTGAAAGGGGTGATAATCCTTGCCCTTGTTGATTCATTGAGAGTGTGTTTTTGTTAACATTTTCATGCTCAGTATTGTTATCTGATTCTTTCTCATAAACATTCAAACTTACGATTGCTCGTTCCTCTTCCATTCGGGCTTCCAGATATTCTTTCTCGAAATTCAACTCTGTCATTCTTCGTTCGAGTTCGTGCTGTTTCAGTAGTTGGCTTCTCTTCAACTGAACGAGCGCTAACTGTTCTTTCTTTTTTGACACAGTTGAAAATTTTGAACTGTGACTTGACTTACTTGCCAAGGTCAAGTCACAGTTCAATGAACTAGCACCTTCTCCCTTTTGTCTTGACGCTAGCATTAGTTTCCTTCGTAGAGACATCAACTTCGACTTGCAATATCCTTTTCCTCTTCGCTCATGAGTACCTCCATGTATTGTTCGTGCTTGCTGACAAATTCTCTCCAACATTCATCGTAATGCTCTTTCTTTGTCTTGATATTATCCACTGGTTCACCAGCATAAATTTCCACCTCTATCCATCCTTTCGTCTCTGTGAGGGTGTTCATTAAGTGTATACGAGTCTTAAACAAGGCATTTATCTTCTCCTTTTCCATTTCTTCTTTATCTAACCGAACATCTCTCCATGTACCTTCAATGCATCTTTGTCCAGGCTAGGACCTGGCTGGGTTATCCTCAGTTGGTTCCCTATCAAGTGCTGTTGGCCACGATCGCACAGACATTACTGTTGATCATACGGTATGAGTTATAAAGTTATAACACAAATGTACCCAGAAACATGTTCCTGAATAAAATTAACAACTTATATTCCCCGTCCCTGACAATAAATATAGTCCAAACTCACCGTCCCTGACCATATATACACTCCAATATTCAGTTCAAACAGGAATACTCTGTATAATACAAATACACTGTCCCAGACGATATAAATTATCCTTCAAGTGAAATATAGACCTTCAGGTGAAATTTAATCCAAAATACTCGTTCCTAACGAGAAAATATACGTCTTTGATGATAAATATACTTTACAATGACCAGATCTTCAGTAAATATAGTCAGATATAACCGTTTCTAACGATAAAATGTAGTTCCAAGGCACCGTCCCTGATGATAAAATATATCCGAATATACACAGTTCAAATGCACCGTCCCTGACGATAGAAATATACTTTTAAATAAGCCAGATCTTGAAGTGAAATATAATCCAAATAACCCGTTCCGAACGAGAAAATACAGTTCAAATGCACCGCTCATGACGATATAAATATACTTTTAAATAAACCAGATCTTGATTCTTGAAGTGAAATATAATCCAAAATAACCCGTTCCTAACGACTCTGACGATCAATATACACTTAAACTAACCAGAAATACAATCCAATAAACTTGTACTTGGCACAAATGTACACTCCAAATAACTAGTCCAAATATCGATCCAAACTCGTAGAAATATGGTTCTAAACTGTTACTATAGTCCGACTATAGCACCTGATGTTGAATAAAATTATCATATATTTGAAACAAAAGTCACATTATACAAATCTTACGTTAAAATTATCAAATTTTACGTTTAGAACCGTTGGTTCTACGACTAAACAAAAACTAAACAAACACCATGGCCGCCAAAAATGCATCCATTGCGCATGCGCAAGGCGGGAAAATCCATACGGTAGCTACAAACTGTTTTATTATACATTGGCCATTGCATTTTCATTAACTCTTTCGACAAACAATCAGATCCGTCGCAAAAAACAATATTACAATATCTTAAAATATTACAATAACGGCACAAAAATATTGGAAAACTCATTTACCTACTAAAGTTCCGATAAAACGCAAAAAAAGGCTTCTTTTTGCATAAACACCTTTTCTTGTTTTTTTATATTCGTGTATTTAAAACTGCTGCTTGCCAATAAAATTACATACGGCTGGCTCAACCTACACGTACTCAGTTATCTGCTAGTAACTAACTGTGTTATGTGTAAGTTGCGAGTTGCCACATTTACCTGTAAGCTATTAAACCAATCAAAACGCGTGCAAAGAACTACGATGTATAATACTACGGGTCATTACTGTACAAGTTTAGCATTTCAAAGTTTTCAATTTTTCACCACATTATACTCAGGTCCGAAAGGGAATTTCGTGATATTCTCAACAGTGCCATCTTCTTTGATAACCAATACATCATGTTCTCTGTATGCGCCCGCCCCAGGCTTCCCCTCTGGCATTGTAATATGCGGCTCCATCGATATGACCATATTTGGCTGTAACACTGTCTCAACGTGCTCACGCAGCTCCAAAGCCGCCTCGCGACCGTAATAATGGTTGAGTACTCCAAACGAGTGACCATACCCAAAAGTACGATAGTTCAGAAGATCGTGCTCTCGATAGATTTCGTTCAATTCATAAGCAACGTCGCAACACCTCACTCCAGGTTTTATTAACTCCAGACCCCGACGATGAACTTTGCAGTTGATTTCCCATAATTCCATGTGCTGATCGCTGGACACGTGGTCAAGAAACAGCGTGCGTTCCAATGCCGCATGGTGTCTACAATAAACATAATACAAACATATTTTATAGTGAAGGGTTTTTCGAATGTAATTTATGTACTTTTTAAAACACGAACAGGAGTGCTTTACCAGATATAAAACACGAGGCGACAGCCGAGTGTCTGATACCTGATAAAGCATGGACTGCGACTGTTTGAAATGGCTTATTAAAAAACGAGCCATCGTATGAATGCATAATGACGTCACAAAGCTTGATGCCCGCGAGGAATGCTGGTCTTAGTAGTCACCGCCTGAGAAAATTTCGATAGTGGCCATTTTGAATTGTTTAATTTTCCCGGGGGATGACTACTAAGATCATCATTCCTCAGTCGCTTTCAAAAGAGAAAGAGGAAAACGAGAAAAAAACTCTTTGTTCATTATCCCATCATGCATTGCCGGGCAATGATATCACAGCCACTGATCTATATAGATTGCAATTGCACTGCACTGTGCCCAACGAAGGGCATGTGGAGGAGGCAGGTCTAAGCCGAGAAAATCAAAGCTAAAGTTTAAGTTTGATAGTTAAGTTTGATAGTTTAATAAAATCTCACTTTTTGCAGTTAAGTTACTGAATTACAAGTTGATTACAAGTGTAAAATAGAGGTATAAATATATACATGAATTAAGATTATAGGAAATCTAACAACAATAGGAATAACTAATCATTTACTATAAGACTACTAGCTATTAATTAAGAAGGAGTTTTTAAATCGTTCGGTTTTGAACTTCGGAACATCAACTGTTCTTTCATTCCTTAGAATATAAAAAGGCATTTTCTTACTTATAGATATAAGATTAAAAAGTTTATGATTAGGGTTCGCCAAGATTTTATTAAAAAAGTTCTCACAAGATTTATTTCTTCTCTCTCGGAGTGTTGAATATCCGCTCATAACAAGGGAGTCTTCGTATTTAAATCCTGGGTGCGCAATTGAGAGTGCACGCTTTTGAATTCGTTCGATATCGTCATTAAGATACGTTGGCAAGGAATAATTGAACACATTTGAAGCATATTCAAGGACCGGTCGAACACATGTCGTATAAAACTGTATAATATCTCTGGCTGGGACGTTTGCACGTTTTAGCTGAACCAAGAGATATAAACGCTTACAGCATTTCGATATCTTTAATCTTTAATCTGATACTCCTAAATCAGCTTACACTATATTAGGAGATACTTATATATGTATATACATTAACAAAATAACTATGAATTATATATATGAAAAACTTTAAAAGGTAAAAATGTACAATAAAAGTGACCTGCCAAAATTATACTAATGCCCTTAATGCAGTTAATGCAGCACTTTTAAAAGCGTTGATATTCGCAGGCAGTTCGATAAAAGGGAGATTGTTCCAGGTTACAATGGTTCTTGGGGAAAATGAAAATTTAAAAATATCATTGTTACACGAAACTTGCCGAAAGGGATGATGATTTGAAAGTCTTGTTTTTCTTTTTATAGGGCACACTTCAGGGGGGAAGTTTAAATCAACGCAGCCTTGGTGGATCTTGTAGAACATACACGACTGGTTAAGCAGTCTGCGCCGTTCAAGTCTGTCCCATCCTAAATTGTTGATCATTGGGGAAACATGGCTGTATCTGGAAAAGTCGTTATTAACAAATCTTGCGGCGCGATGTTGAATCATTTCAATCTTCTCAGAATTCCGTTTAGTATGAGGGTTCCAGACGCAACTAGCATATTCAAGCTTAGGGCGGACTAGACTGAGATAGGCTCTAGCTTTAACTGTAGGAGAGCAGCTTCCTAAGATGCGTTTAAGTAGGCCAAGGGTGGAATTAGCTTTTTTAAAAATATTGTCACAGTGTTCATTCCAGCGCAAGGTGCTAGTAATAGTGACCCCTAAATATTTTGTAGAACTTTCTCTACAGATAATTTGACCATTCAAACAGTAATTGTACATGTGAGGGGTTTTCTTAGAGGTTATTCCTAGGTGGTAACATTTGAATACATTGCATTTAAGCTGCCAGCAATCGACCCAAGATGATAGACAGTCTAGATCGTTTTGTAGAATTTGATAATCCTGGCGGTTGTCAATTACTTTATATCAGGGATGCCGGAACCACGGGTGCAGCGGGTGCAGTTGCACCCGTTGCCTTTTGTCTTCACAACTTTACGGGTGCACTACGGGTGCAGAATACGGGTGCAACGGGTGCACAAAGTGCCCTTTTTGCGTGAAAAATTTTCATTAAAAATTGCATTTTTTGCGCAAAGGGCATTTTTGAAAAATTCAATCTATGTTATTTCCGGAAAAATGTTTTAATTTCCGGAAAAAATAACATTTTCCGGAAAAATTTTCGGTATGTCCGGAAAATTTTTTTCGTATTTAGGAAAAATTGTGGTATGTCCGGAAATTTTTTTTACCCCTAAAATGGTACACTGACCAAAAAAATTTTGGCGACGGGGTGGGGGGGGGAGGTCGCCAAAAATAATTTTTAGATGCCCTTTCATTTTCATTAGTGCCCTTTTGTTAAGGAATATGCCCTCTTGTTAACCAATTGCACCCCTTGCCCCCAGCAACTTCCGGCATCCCTGCTCTATATAGAACACAATCATCAGCGAAAAGACGTAGACTTGATTGAATATTGTTGGAAATATCACTTATGTATAGCAGAAATAACACTGGACCTAGAATGGATCCATGAGGTACTCCAGAGATAACAGGTTTGGAGGAGGAGTGGGTTCCGTTAATTGAGACAAGCTGAGAACGATTTGTAATGAATGCTTTTATCCACGTACGTGAGTTCCCTCTGATTCCATAGTAGTCGAGCTTAGTCAAGAGACGCTCGTGCGGTACGGAGTCAAATGCTTTCTTAAAATCTAAGAGAATCACATCAGTTTGATTCCTCAAGTTGATAGATTTTCCCCAGTCATGAATCGTCGAGATTAATTGGGTTTCACATGAGCGATTTTTCCTAAAACCGTGTTGTTCATCAATTAGGATATTATTTGCATAAAGATGTTTTGCCATGTGGCTGAGCACAATGTGTTCCATAATTTTACAACAAATACACGCTAACGAGATTGGGCGATAATTTGCTGGATTTGACTTACTATTTACTTTTGAATACAGCAGTGATAAGAGCTTGTGACCAATCAGTTGGAATTGCGTTGTGATCGAAAGATTGCTGGAAAATAAAGGCGCTCCACGGTGATACAGACTGAGCAATTTCCTTCAGAACTCTGGCTGGGATCTCATCTGGACCACATGCCTTTTGGGGGTTTAAGTCGGATAGCTGCTTAGCGACACCATCTGGACTAATCTGCAGGTCAGTGATGGGCTCGTATGGTGACTGGCCCATACTAGGAGATGGTAACTGTTCACGAGTAAAAACTGAGAAGAAATATGAATTTAGGCTTTCCGCTTTATCCTTATCTGAGATGCTGACAGTGCTCTTAGATTTCAAGGGGGGATTCCTATAGATTCAGATTTACTATTCTTGACATAAGACCAGAACTTTTTTGGATTCTCTGTCAAGCTGCTACCAATGATGTTATTAAGGTAGTTCTCGTGTGATTCTTTAATAAGCTTAGACACATGATTTGTATGTATGTATGTATGTAAACTTTATTTAAAGACGTTAGCCTCGTCAACGATTTGTTGATTTTCACGAGGGACGTCTGTTACTATTAAAAATTACAAATATGATATAGAAAAGAATAAAGAATTGTATACAACTATTTACAATACAAGAATTAAGTTACAAACGGTGTGACCCATATTTCTAAAGCATGCATATACAGTATATTAGAAGATGTTAGCGTGAATCTTTCAGGCAGTTTTTAAAAGAATAAATTGATTGCGCTAGCTTCGCATTAGAAGGAAGACTATTCCACAATTTAGCTCCGCTATACTTAGAGCTTTTTTTCAGAAATTCTCGTTTTGGCTTAGTAAGAGTAAGGTCAGTATAAGTATTGCGAAGATTATAACTGGTTTGAACAAGGTCCCTCCTCGTTAGAACATCCTTCAAGTTCGGCCCAGCGCAATTATTCAGGACGTTGTCTTATCTCTAAATTTTCCCAAGCAAGGGATCGAAGAACATCAGCAGACCTTATTTCATAGCTGGCGCCGGTTATAATTCTCCCTGCACGGTTTTGGAACTTTTGAAGCTTATCTTTCAGCTGTTGGTTACAGACGTCCCATAATGGACTACAATAATCAAAATACGGTTCTATCAAGGCTCTGTAAATGGTATGCAGGGTATTTATAGGAACATATGGCTTAATTCGTTGCATTGCTCCTATGCCGGCCCCAACTTTCTTACAAATCATTTCAACATGCTCATGCCAATTAAGGTTTTCATCAAGTTTAACCCCAAGGCATGTGTATGAATGAGCAAGAGTTATGAATTGGTTATTCATCATTACTGGAATATCATAAGTCATAGTATCAGTAGAACAAGCCACTCACCGACTTTTTTCAGGTCATTATTTAGATTTTCAGTAAGTTCCTCAATAGTTTTGGCAGAAGTAGAAATTTGAGTATCATCAGCGTATAGGTGTGGCGAAGTTTTTTCGAGGCATTCGGGTAAATCATTAATATATAATAAAAACAGCAAGGGACCAAGAATTGATCCCTGCGGAACTCCGCACACAATCGTTTTAGGTGATGACATTGCACCGTTGACAATGCATGCTTGCTCTCTATTAGTTAGATAGGACTTAAACCAATCCAGTTCCACATTTTTTATTCCAAATTGATCATTCATCTTTTGCAATAAGATTGTATGATCAATAGAATCAAAAGCTTTTCTAATATCAAGGAAAACAACACCACTCAACTGACCATTATCCATGTTCTCATAAAGTGTGTCACACATTTGAATGAGTGTTGTTAAAGTTGAATGCTTAGGCCGAAAGCCAGATTGATGTTTAGATAGCAGCGAATTATCATTCAAAAACTTATAAATCTGGTTGAAAACCGATCTCTCTAGTATTTTACTGACAATAGGCAATATAGATATCGGTCGGTAATTTTCACATCTTTGTCTATCATCAGATTTAAAAATTGGCATTACCCACGCCTTTTTCCATTCATCAACATATATCCCAGTTTTGATTGAAAGATTATAAATCCATGTTAATGAAGGACCAATAACTTCCGCGGAAAATTTAAGAGCTATAGCAGGGATGTTATCAATACCGGTAGACTTTGAAATTTTAAGATTACGTAATTGACAAATAATATCATCCATACTAATTTCAGAAAACTTAAAATTTATATTAGAGTAATAGTTAGAGTGGTAATTTTCATCATCTGAAAAGTTCGTACATGGAGAATCGTTCTCAATTTCATTAGCCAAATTTACCCCGATGTTAACAAAGAAGTCATTAAACGCCTCAGCTTTCAAAGTATCATCTGAAATCACAACATCATCACATTTAAGTTGAGAGATATTATTTGATTTTTTGTTTTTACCTAAGAGAATATTAATTAACTTCCAACTATGTTTCATATCTTTCGATTGTGCGCAGTTCTCAAATTTGTTACAGAAAAATGCTGTTTTAGCTTTAGTTAGTTCTGAATTGACTTTGTTACGTATTTCTTTGAATTTCTCCCAGTAAATCTGGGAATTATTTTTAACAGCCATTTTCTTGTAAGAGTCCCTAATCCTCATCAGATTTTTGATATCAGGGGAAATCCAAGGAATAGAATTTCCTCTAAGTCTCATCAGTCTTAGGAGCGCATACCAATCAAGGACGTGTAGGAAAAGGGATCTCCATACCCGCCAACAAACATTTGGGTTATCATAAAGCGCCACATTTTCCCAGGGCATCTGGGAAAGATCATTAAGAAAGTTATTGGCATTGAATCTTTTGAAATTGCGAACATATCTTGTCTTTTGCCGAGATTTAGTGACACAATATTTTCTAACGGCAAAAACCAGACTATGATCAGATATTCCAAGATGAATAACACCAGATTTCGAAATATTGTCCTCTTTGTTTGTCAATATCAAGTCTATTAAGGTTGCTGATGTTCTTGTTACCCTTGTAGGTTCATTAATAAGTTGTCTATACTGGTAAAGTGAGGATAGAAATTGTAGTCTGCGTGTGTGAGCTTCGGGAGGACATTTTATGGTATCACAATTCAGATCCCCCATTATTATTACTTCAATATTTTCCAAGTCGCATTTTCTAAGAAAAGTCTCGTATTCATTAAAGAGACTAACCTCAGAATTTGGCGGTCTATACCATGTAACTATTAGAAATGACTTATTGTGTGGTTTCGTAATTTCAATGCATAGCATTTCTAACGAATCAGATATTAATACGTCATTTCGTTCAGAAAATGGTAAAGATTCTCGCACATATAATAACACTCTATTCCAATGTTGAGATTTCTTGGTTTGGACAGCCTTTTTATGGAGCCGATCTTTCCTACGCATTTCTCGTTTGATGTTACGAGTTATCCATGGAAGATTAAATCTTGGTCGCGACGACCTCTGGGGGATGAATTGATTTATTCCATCAGACAAAGCATGTTTAAAAGTGATCCAGTTTTCTTCAACCGACCTATTTTCGGGGTTAGACGAGAAAAACAAAGACGACGAATTCAACATGTGATCATTGAGACCATTAAAGTCTGCCTTTTTGTAGTTATAGATTTTATGAGGAGGTTTAACTACTCGTCATGGTTTCAAATTTACTTCGAATACAACAGCAAGATGGTCGCTGATGCCCGAGACAGTGGTAGTGTTAAGGATATAGTTTGGATATGTAGGTAATAATAAATCCAGAATTTTGCCTGAGGCAGGTCTAGTAGTAGATTTGACGTGTTGAGATAACGAGAAATCATCAATCAGGTGTAGGAATTTATTATGCTGTGAGGCAGAATTTGAGATACGAGGAGCCGGTTCATCTGATCCCCACTCAATGTCACCAAGATTAAAATCTCCTCCAATAATTACGTTGGGATGGGTGAGACTTTTGTCAAATACTCGACTGATAGAATCGTGGAATTTGTCCAATACCTCTGTGATTGAGTTGGGAGGTCTATAGAATGCTGACAGATACAATGTTTTGCAATTGCTTAACTTAAGGGATGTCCAAATTATTTCACAGTCATTGATAAAATCAGGTTCTTCAGTGCAGACGAGATCCGATCTAACTGCTTGGAAGACTCCGACACCATTGCAATTTCTGTCATTTCGGAAGATGGCGTAGTTTGATGGAAATATTGAATAACTTGGATTATTATACATTGTAGTTGGTAAAAGCAATTTGATTGGCTAAGAGCTTACAGTTAAATCGCGCAATCACGCAACCTACACAAAATTCAGTTAACTGCTAGCAGATAACTGCGAGGTTGAATGCGAGGTTGAATGAGTGTACATTTCAAATGAGTGTACATTTCAATTTTCAAATGAATGTACATTTCATAATTGTAATGTTTTATACTTTAAGAAGTAAATATTTTAATACGTTAACATCTTAACGATAATATGTTTGTTTTATATTTGTAATTAATTTAACAGTTGGACTTCCGGAGACTTGTTTATAGAAGCGTTTTACTTGAACAGCTTTGCCAGAAATCATATTGAATATAACGCTTACCGAGACTTTGATAATTTTGCATATCGCAAAAACCG
>CACRXK020005793.1:0-26981 GCA_902702795.2 Paramuricea clavata
GGGGACGATTGAGTCTATTTTGTAGCGCCATACATGCAGCAGTTTTGCACCCTGTATTTGAGCTGGTGGTGTCGAAAACCATACCTGCCACACACTCAAATCACTCTGAAATCAAATCCCCAGTCTTTTCTGTAGACTTGTGAGGAATTGTGGGTACTCCTAGCAGCTTTGTCCCACCAACGCCTGATAAAAGAACTGGTAATCTTTCTTGTTGACTAGCACCATCCAAGGTAGCCATCAATTTGCCATCCCAGTGGAGGTTTGCAATGGATGGTGGAGTCCAATTTTCTTTAATTTTATCTGCAATTGTCTTGACAGTTTCAACTCTATATCTTTGTGTTGTTGCATAGCTAAGGCTAAGTTTAGATGGATCTCCTTCAACTGCTGTGACAATGTCGTGCATAACAGAAGATATTGCAGAAGATGAAATGTTGTTTCTAACAAGAGATTGAACAACCTTAGGTGATTTTAGTATGTTTGGAGGAATAAAAACTGTCACACCAGTTTTGACACATCTCTTGTGGGATCTTTTAGCACAAGAATATAGAGGATCAGGTACTTCTTTTGACTCTTCTTCATCATCACTATCGCTCAATGTGGCATTTGAACATGAAGTATCCATCTTACTTTCTTTTTGAATTGCAATCCTCTTTAATTCCTGTTCTTTCCTTTCCTTAACTTTTCTTTCAGTTTCACTTAATTTTACATCAATACCGGACATCGTAGCCAGCCTGTCTGTCATAGACTGTAGGAACTTTTTATCCTCTTCGTTGCATAGGTTTTCCATAGCATTCCTTGGCCAGAACTTCATAGTTGTTTGTAGCCGGCTTTTGAACTCATCTACTCTTTCTTTTGGCTTTCCTGAAGTCTGGTCTTTTGGTTGAATTTTAATTATTTTCTTCATGTCATCAAAAAGTTTTTCCACCTCTTCAGCCATTTTATGATCAAGAAGACTAGGGATTCTTGCACGACTATAAAAGTGTTTTACAGTTTCAACAGTTTTATTGGCTGCTTCACGTTTACTACTAGCTGTCTGATGTTGGGCCAAGAAGCAAAGCAGGACCTGATGTGCTGTAGGTAATCGACTGCCTGTTATTGTCTTGTCATCATCTGTTGGCATAGTACCCAGAAGGAAGAATCGCGTACCCTTGTTGCGGGGAGATTCTTTAGCCATTGTAATCTTGAAAGTAAATAGTCAACTAAATAGTCAAAAACCTTTAATGGGCACTTAGTGATCTATAGTCGACAGTACTGTGTGGCAAATGGTTCAAATTAACACGAATATCAGTTGCCAAACACGAATTGGTGTAATTGAATTATCATTTGCAAACAACTTAAACTTGATAACAAGACTATTGTTGATGGAACAAAGATTAGAATTGTTTCCTTACATTTTGGCTTTGTATATTTATATCCATGTCCGCCATCTTTGTTTTGTACTAGAGGAATTGAGGTCTTTAAACATGGAATTACATGAAGTACTTAGTTCATTATTTGCAACCAAAACAAGACATGAAAAATGTATACCAAATTATGAACATGCTCACTTTTTATACCAATAGTCCAATACTGTAATATGAAAACAACCTAAAAAAATACGTTTTAGAGGATAACTTGTAAAATAAAGCTTTTAGACCTATAGAATATTAACATGTGACATATAAACCTGGGATTTCTGCATGTTTTGATGCAGAAATCAAGTGTCGATGGTCTTCTTAAGTTAAGATATGGTACATCTGGGCTATTTTCGTCCCATGTGACATGCCGTAATATTAAAGGGTCACCTGCTACCCCTAAAATTTGTCCAATCAAGTCTAAACTTCACAGTTTTGTTACTTAGAATGAACCTCACCACTAAAAAAAAAGGTAGAGTTGATTGCATTATCTTTTGAAAATCATGGGGCATATGATGCACCCTAATACCTATCTCTCCGGTTGCGGAGTATTTCATCGTCATAGAAAAATATATTCACTTTAACACTTCAGACTGGTATCGCGAGGGTGCTTGATCTTTCATTGTACTCTCAGACTCAGCGAACTTGTACAATTCTTTCGCATTTTGAATGACAACCTACATGTGTGAAAGAAAAACATATGGTTTTGTTAAGCAGTTAAATAATTTAAGGCCATGTTACACAAGGCAATTTTTGTTGCAACATGCAACGCAATTTCTGGCACAGGGCGTAACTTTCAGCATAACATGGCTCTGAGATTGTGCAGATATTGTGCTTGCAAGTGGTCGTGGCCTTTATATAGTAATGCAAACAGTAGGCAATTTATAGCCAGGGTCCGGTTGTATGAGTTACTGTAGAGTTAATTATATATTTCCCGCAAAAGTTAGCCAATCAAGACCAGGGATTTCAGAGAAAACTAAAATTTAAATAAACTGCAAAATGGATAGTTGAAAATAGATCATGAGTGAGTCATTACCTGCCATTTAATGAGGGCCCCCTATACCTCTTCATAATATGCTTTCACGTAAAAATATTTTGCCTTTTCACGAGTCACAGATTAAGAAAATCATCGATCACGTTTCACGGCTAAGTAAAATAAGCCCTTCACGCAAAAATTATAGGGGGCCCGATCACGTTTCACGGCTAAGTAAAATAAGCCCTTCACGCTTCACGCAAAAAGTACAGGGGGCCCTCTTTAATGACAGCCATGCCAGCTTTGTGTTTAAGGATAGCCCTAGCACCGTCTTGAGGACCTTTGGCATGCGAAGTTTTCAAAGTAGTTATGGATGGGTTACATAGCCAAACGTCATGCTTGTACTGCGTCAAGCGTCCATCCGTCCATGCATAGTTTTCATGTCATAACCTATATAATTTTCGTAATTAGCTTAATTTTTTCTCCTAAAATATTGTTACAATTATTTGCCCATGTCATTGAAATTTTGTAAAACTGGCCTTATTGAGAAATTCCTGTTCTGAATGGGTTAAATAACTCAGTAAGTAATATATATACAAGGCTGTATGTAGACGTGCCTAGCCGTGCCCATGATATACTGAGTTATTAAATAAAAAAATATTGAAACTGCAAAACGAACACATACATATATATATATATATACATATACACATATATACATATATACATATATATACATACATATACATACATATATACATATATATACATATATATATATATATACATATATATACATACATATATACATACATATATACATATACAGCTAATTCAAAAAAGGTTGTCCTTTGCAAACCTTACACTCTAAACCTTAAACTCTAAGCGCGCAAAGCATAATGGGAGCACTGATTTCAAGCTTAGTAGTTAAATATTGCAGCTGTTTGTGAGTGAAATGTTTTCGCAGGGAGATATTTACCATGTCTCTAAGAAATGGGCTCCATATATGCTTTCTAAACTGCTTAAGTCGTACTCCCATAATGCTTTGCACGCTTAGAGTTTAAGGTTTAAGGTTTTAGAGTTTAAGGTTTTCAAAGGACAACCTTAATTGAATTAGCTGTATACATATACATATATACATATACACACACCACACACACACACATATATATATGTACTATTTAAAGCACATGTAGGAGTGTTTTATCACATATAAAACACGACGCGTAGCGGAGTGTTTTATATGTGATAAAACATGACTACAAGTGCTTTAAAGGAACGTTTTAGAGGAACCTTTCTATAACGTTTAGAGGAAGTACTAATTACAGTTTTTTCTTTGCTTGTTTCATATATATAGAGGTTCCTACCACTACCGAATAAACTAAAACCAACCTCTACTGACATAGTGAAGGACTATTTGTGGAAACATTTTAAAAATATAATACAAAGGTTCCTATGACTACCAAATAAACTAAAACCAACCTCTACTGAGATGGTGAAGGACTATTTGTGATATAAACATGTTTAATAACAAAAAAGGGGAAAAATATTTACAACAAAATTGCAAGTTTGAGTTGAAAGCATTTTGCTTATCTATTATTATTATTATTATTATTAAATATATTTACTGATTTTGTAACCGAAGGTTAAATTACATCAGCTATACTACAAATCATTAAATATAAAGGAGTAAACTACTATTTACAATTTAATTTCGAAATAATTTGTAGTAAGAAAGATTTTCTAAAACGTTCTGTTTTACAATAATAATTATTATATTTACAATTTCCCCTCGTATCATAGACCGAAAAGGATTTATTAGGTAAAAATTCATCCAATTTTTGAAGGTTCTCATCTCTCAAAAAGAACTGTTCGCATAAAATCTCACGTCGTTCCTTCAAGGATGGAATATTAATAAGTTTGCATGCATCGTTGTAGCTAAGTTCTGGTAAAATAATTCTCAAAGCTCTTCTTTGAACCCTTTCAATATCATCACTCAAATAACCTGGAATGTTGAAGTGCCAAACTTGCCAAGCGTATTCTAAGACTGGCCTTATAATAGTGGTAAATGTGATGGATAACATTCTAATGTCAGCGTTGGCTCGTCTCAATAACCTAAGCATATACAATCTTTTCCCAGATTTCTTAACAATTTTATTAATGTGTTCATTCCAATTCATTTTGGTTTGTATCGTAACGCCGAGAATTTGGGCAGAATTTACATGTTTAACCTCAGTGTTCTCGATTAATAATGCTGGGAAATTCCGTTTTACCCTACCAAAGTCAAGGATCATTTCTTTACATTTAGTGACATTAAGTTTCATATTATTTGTAACAGTCCAATTATAAATATAATCGACGAGATCCTGAAGATTACTGCTACAATCAACCATGACACTTTCAGTAGCCGTACTATCATCCACATACTTCCATCAGTCGGGCCATTCATCGAGAAGATCGTTGATCATAACCAAAAAAAGAACCTCAGGACCCAAAACAGTTCCCTGCGGTACTCCTCCGTTTAAAACTTTCCAACTCGAAGACCAACTACCCAGCTTCACACATTGCCTCCGTCCAGTTAAAAAACTTTTAATCCAATTAAAAATAGTTGGGGGAACGTTCAATTCCAATAATTTATGCAACAAGATGTTGTGGTCTATCAGGTCGAAAGCCTTAGAAAAGTCAAGAAGAAACACTCAAACGGGGCGCACTTTGACGCATCAGTTTACTTTAATAAGTGATGTACCAAACTAATTAAATTATGAGTCGTTGAGGAATTTTGTTCTTGATTGAACTAATCAACCAATCAGATACAAACGATTCGCAGATTTTAGACAAAGTAGGTGTCAATGAAATAGGACGCAAATCGGTTGTTATGTCTGCAGGTACCGATATTTTTGGTATTGGAATAACTTCAGCGTCTTTCCATACTGAAGGAACGTGCTGTTGCTGTACGGTATCGAAGCATTAAAAAGTGAGGCAATTGGTAAGGCTAAGATATAAGCATAATGTTTAAGCACCCAATTTAGGATGCCATCTGAACCTGACGATTTCGAGACACATACTGTATATCAGACAATTTATTATACACACTTTCTTTGTAAATAATAAATTGGGGATGAATGTTACTTTCATTAAACTCAGACTGACTTTCTGTAGATTCTGGCTGTAAAGGTATAATTTCATTAGTAATTGATATGAAGAAGTCGTTAATTTTATTTGCTAAAACATTTCCAACAACAATCTCATTGTCAAGGACCATAGACGATATTGCCTTTCTCTTCAGATACCCTGCGAATTGTTTTATACAATCCTACCACTTTTGCGGGTTAGGATTAGATTTAAACTGGTCCATTTTTTTATCAAGATAGCTGGACCTCAGTTGTTTCCTTTTTCTATTGGCTAGGTTATGCAAATAATTGTATTTTTGGATATTCTTGTCATGATATGCTTTTTGCCTATCTTTAATGATTTCTTTGAATTCGGGCATTACCCAGGGTTTATCATTAGCATGTAGTTTGATAATTTTAATCGGAAAGAAACAATCTAAAGCAGTGTTGATAACTTTTGTGAAAATATCTAGCTTGTCTTTACACGAGACAGTACGATACAAAGTCGACCAATTATAATCAGCTAACCATTTTCCAAACGCTGTCTTGTTGGCATGTATATTACGTTGAATTTTCACTTTATTGGTCTCGTTTTTTTTATCAGATTTCTTTTAAGTGTACATAACACAGAGCTATGGTCGCTTAGTCCAATAGGAGAGGTTACCAATGCAGGGTTGCAACAGGCAGACATATTCGTAAGAATTAGATCCAGGGCAACATTTTTCCTCGTAGGTTTTTTGACAATTTGGTTTAGTCTGAAATGTCTTAGTAACGCTGAAACAGGCCATCTATTAAAGTCACCGACCAGGAGAATTCCTGCATTTGGGTACTTCGTAAGGGCTAAATCGAGGCTTAAGGTAATGTGTTTGACTAGGGCATGATTATCATTGGATGGTGGATGATAAATAACACATACTATCAGGAATGTGTTCGACTAGGGCATGATTATCATTGGATGGTGGATGATAAATAACACATACTATCAGGCATGAAAAGCCTCGAGGAAGTTTATACGGTCTCAAATATAACCACAGGGTTTCAAAATATTCGTCTTGTAGTTCGGGTAATAATTTAAATGGAATTGATGATTTAATAAAGGCGCACACGCCTCCTGTCTTGTTAACTCTATCATGCCTGACAAGGGAATAACCATCAATTTTGACAGCGCTGTCGTGGATGTTTTCACTCAGCCACGTTTCTGTAATAAAGGCCATGTTTATACAACTTGCTTTCAGAATAGTTTCTAACTCAATCTTAGGAAGAAGTGATCTTACATTAGATAGAATAAACAAAGGTTCACCACTTTGGCGAACACTGTTAAGGGGCTCCTGATGAAACTTGGAACTATGCAGGTACATTGTATCCTGAGTGCTTATACTTTCAGATTTATCTGGGAACATTGATGTTTCAATATAAATTAGGTTCTTAAAATTTGTTGCAATAGTTGTTTGTCCATTTACTAATGTTTGTTGATGATTATATAGGTTTAGGGATAAGAAATCATCTAGTAATAAAACCGGACCCATTTCGTTTTGTCTTTCCATCTGATTTCTGAACGAAAAACCTGCTCACATGAAGATTTTACTTTTTTCCGCCTCAGACTAGTTTTTCGTCAATCTTTCGTCGGTTCCTCTCTTCTAGTGATTCGAGTTGGAATGGGTTGGTTGTTAGCTATTCTACCCTCTACCAAATTACTCTGCTGCGTATGTAGTTTAGGTGATGGACCCCCGTAGCCTTTGACATTTGTCCTATATAAGCCGCTTTTTGAACGATGGAAATAACTTGGGTTTTTTAATAATGAACAATTTTCTAGGGCTTTGTTACGCTTATTTTCTGGACCAACAGATAATTCTTCAGTTTCTATTAATAGTTATCATACAATAACGCTATTATTACCAAGACCCTTACCACTGAAAGAAGCATCTTCAAGCGGGTTTTCAACACTTACAAAACTTTCTGCCTCTTTTAATTCAGTCATATTACCCAGACATTGTAAAGAACTAGAGGCTCTCGTATTATTTTCAAGGTCAACATGAGGCTCGAGTGTTTGATGTATGCATGTTTGATTTAACGGCTCAGTGATTTTTGCTTCAAAACTACTTAATTGGCATTTCATTTCTTCGTTTTCGGTTTGAAATCTCACCAATAAACCTTCGACGTTGCTAATACGGGAAGTGTTATCAAGAATAATCCTTTCATTGACCACTAGGACTCTCACTTGCGGACAGACACAGAAATAAGAATAAAAAAAAAGCATTTGGTCAAACGTTTGGTATGGAGAAACGATTCATATCAATTATATACTTCTGAACAGTGGTGAAAATCTTTGATTTATCTGCAAACTTACTTCCCCAGAGAAATGGTACTATCATCCAAATACAGTTCAGGATGGAAAGGTTTATTCTTTTTTGCTGAAAAGACAATAGCTTCGCATTTTGAAGGGTTCATAGTTACTAACCATTTTTGTGACCAATTTAAAATTTTTTCTAGATCATCATTCAAAGTAAATGCCGATTCGTCTGGAGAATCAACAATCTCTAACAATGCAGTGTCGTCTGTAAATAACAACGGGATTGATTCAAGACCGTCTGTAATATCATTAATATAAACTGGAAACAATAACGGTCCTAAAACCGATCCCTGTGGGACACCGGAATTAATTGGTTTCCATTCAGAACTTTGTCCTTCAATAACCACTCTTTGTCGGTCACATAAATAATTTTTTATCCAACTTAATAAGGGGTCTTGAACACCTAACTTTTGTAATTTAAAAAGCAAACCAGTATGCTAAACACAATCGAAAGCCTTACTAATGTCCAAAAACACTACCCTTACTTCTTTACCATCATCCAAGGCCTTAAGGCATATTTATGAACCAAATATGTTAACTGATTAATAGTGGAATGGCCTGGTCGAAAACCAAATTGTAGAGAATAAAAAAAGCCAATATCAGCATATCAGCAATTTTTGAAAGAGAGGGTAGTAGCAAGATTGGACGATAATTAACCTTTAATTGACGATTACCTTTTTTAAATAAGGGAATTACATTTGCCAGTTTCCATGATTGTGGAATTTGGCCTAATAAAAACTAAATTAATTAAATTAGTAAAACTTTCATATAAGCCTTCGGCACACATCTTAATAACTTTGTTTCCAATACCATCATGACAACAGGCTTTCGACACATTTACATTTTCTAAAAGGGATAATACTTGAATATGACACAGAAATTAAACTAATACGTTTGTCATTTGGGAAACTGACTAAATGTGGTAATTCAGTATTGTTATCATAGTTGTGTTTGACTAAAATGATCGTTAAAAATCTGGGCTTTGTGTACTGGATTCTCAATAGTGATTCTGTTTTCCTTAAGTGCTGGGATGTTTGAGATCAACTTGCCACACAATTTACGAGATATACTCCACCGACTTGAGGATCACAAAGCAAATCATTAGATTTTTCATGAAGCAAAGTTTTAGCACATCAAATTATTGTTGTTGTCCGGTTACGCTGGCGCTTGTAATTTTGCCATGATAATACAGTTTTAGTCCTGTTATGCTTACGTAATAAGCCATCTTGCTTGCGTATCGCTAAACGTACCTTCGAATTCATCCACGGTTTATCATTAGGCCTAATAATAGTAACTACTTGTCGAGGTAAGTATTGACCTAAAACCCTATTAAATCCATCAAACCATTTGTTGTATATCTCATTTATATCAATAGTACTTCCCGCAAGTTGATCATCCATACAATTATTTTTGAGTGCCTCATTTAAACCGCGAACATCAACATTGGAATACGTCTAATCGTTCTACAAATTACTATGGTACTAAGATTACTATGATACAATGAAGATTAAGGATAATAATGCGATCTAAAGAAACTTGAAGATTTCTAAAGAATTGTTCAACCTCTTCACTCCTGTTATTTGGTGGTCTGTAACATACCATACATAAGAAATATTCATGTTTTAGCTTAAAATCAGCCCATAAAATTTCAATGCTATCCAATTCCAAATCCATCCTTCTATTTACAACAATTGAGTCAGAACAATATAATGCAACACCACCACCTCGTTGATTTAATGATCTGTCATGTCTTAGTGGAGAACCGTAACCTGGTATGGCAACTTTGTGGAATTTGAGAATTTAACCATGTCTCGGAGACCGCAAAAATATCAACAGTTCAAATTTCATCAAGTTTATCTTCATTGTTTAAACTACGAGCATTTAAATGACCAAATGTGAAATTATTTGTTCATGACCCAAACTGAGGACCTGGATTTCGATGAACATCGTTAGATAAAATTAAGCATGTCAAAATATGTACCAATTGAGCAATGATTATGTACATATTAAGTAAAAATATTTTTAAGTTAGCATGATCACTAATTAAGCTTGAAAAAGAATAATTAAATAAACCGATAGTTTCTCGATATTGTTCTAAACTAACTACCATGACTAATTGTCAAAAAACTTGAGTGCTGTGGCAAAATGTTGAGAAACAAACTACATTTCACTCACATACTAAGAAAAGCTAGTGTCTATAGGTTTTAAGTTGTGTGCTGCAGAGCAAAGCTCAGGGCTTTTAACAATAAATTGGCAAGTCAATGATAATACTTAATAGGCATACAAAGAGTGTTTAAAATCATCAGTGTTGTTTGACACATGTTCGCTTCTGCCTGCTTCAGTTCTGAAAAATACTTTACTATCAATAGTCGATACAGGACAGTCCCTGTGTTCTTCTCGGCCTTGTTATAGGTGTCTGAGATTACAATAGGTCAAATCTTCGTTTACATAAATTTCTTTGCCAGCAAGTTTTATCTTCTTAATTTTCAATACCTGTACCTTACTTTGATACGCCATAAACTTTACTATCATGGCACGTGTAGCATTCATTCTTAGCCGACCAACCCGGAGAACTCCGTCGATGTCGCTTTCTTTAAACGTCAAACCAAGCTATTTGTTAAGAAAGGCCAAGGTTTTCTTCATACAATCCTCATCTTTGTCTTCAGGAATTCCGAAGATACAAATATTTGCTCTACGAGAGTACTGTTCGTTCTCATTACACTTTCGCCGGGCAATCGCCAATTAGAATTTTAAGTTGCGGATTTCATTACGTAGTGGAGTCGCCATCTTTTCAACAATCATCGCACATGCCTGTTCGATCGACGTTTGAATGAAAGACTGTAGGTCTCGAGAAAAGAGTCAGATTTGAAATATTTATCAATTTCTGCTTTCATTACTGCGGCCATATCAGGATCAAAATGCGATTTTTGTTGTGTTGTTTCAGGCATCATATACGATTGAGTAAATAACAGCTATCACTAATTTGATTGACTTTATATCAACAGCGATAATTTAAGTTTCTTGCCTGTTGCTTTCAGCAAAATTATTGACTCATCGGAGCTCCAAAATACACGTCTGCTCCCTCGGGCACGATATGGGTATCAATCAGGCTAAGGGCTATTTGTGGAAACACTTAAAAAATTATTTCTTACCCCTTCAACGAAATCAAGCATTCTGAGCATGCTTCAAATTTACTGTCCTGTACCCAAAGTGTCCTACAAAAATGGTCTTTGTGTGCAAAACCAAAGTTTAACTCAAATGTGGACAAGCTTTGGAAAGCAGCAACAGCTGGAAAAACAAGGGTTTTACCTAGCAGTCAATGGGAGAAAATGTGGAAATAATTTTGTTCCCTGGCTTCAAATTCTGAATTTATTTTAGAATTTGTAGTGTACCTCACCCCTGCTTTAAGCCCACGACCAATTTCAAAGCTATTCATACAATTTCTTACTCAAAAGTTATTTGAAAAAATTATTTTGGCAATAATGAAGGCTGGTGCAAAGTCTGAAAGTTTGTGTATGGAGACCCAAATGAACAACGTGGAGGAAAATATTTTAAGATGTGCTGCTGGATATGTTTCATTTGCCTTACGAAGGCAGTGTTTAAAACGAGAACATAACAGTTGAATGGAAGCAAAAGGCAAAATGCCGCAGTGATTTAGAAGTAGAAATGAAGACGAAGAATTATACTCTTTTCAAGTATACAAGATGTTGGATTGCAAAATAAAATCGAGGTGGTCTCGTAACCCTCAATGATAAATCATATTTATTTTTCAGAGCAGTGGAACACCACTATCAATCCGGTAAATCAACTGACATTAAACTGCCTGTTTTAAACTCAGTATTCAAAGATAAACATGCCCTCGAATGTTGGACAAATGCTACTGCAGATTACAGTGCCACAGTATCTGTACCTTTCATGCAAATGTGTGTCAAGTTATGGGTTAACATTAGAGGCCATGCATTTTCATCCAACTGGATCGAACAGTTTAAGCAGGCTCGAAAAGTTGAACAATCTACCAATAAAGCACTTCGGAAAAGCCTTAAGAACTTGTCTAACTTGACCATGGTAACATACTGATGAAATGTACTATCTAAAGTATCCTATCACAATATAGACAATCCAGTTTTAATCTCCTGGGGCCGGTTGTTGGAAAAGTGGATACAGGGCCTCCCAGTGAAATTTGAGGGCCTATTTCCCCCGAAAATGTTGGCGGACTGATTCCCCAAAACTATTTTACTACCCATAATCGGAAAAATCTGACCATATCTTGAGCTACACTTGATACCCCCTGGATCTGCCCCTGAAGTTTATGGTAAATGTCAATTGCCTGGCACCAAGAGCACTGCAAACTTTTACAGTAACCGGGTTGCTTCTCTGTGTTATGTTCTAAAATTTTAGATTTGTACATAAAATGTGAACATTCTGAGGCATTGTCACCTAAACGAAATTATTTTTCCTAATGGGTGGTAACATTTCCTTTCTCATATCATGGGAGACAAAAGTATTAAAATATTTTGAAAACTGGGAAGGTCCCATTTTTAGACAGTAATTTTAATTTATCATCAAACACATCAGTACTCTTGCAATCAATTAACCCTTTCTCAAGTGCCGTAAGCCCAGTTTACACAAGCAAATTTTATTTCACAAATTTCATATGTCAAAGATATTTTGTTCGTGTAGATGATAAATTTGTGACAAATTTATTGTGACAAATGCATTTGATCAAATGAAATTTGTCAAATAAAATTTGCTTGTGTAAATGGGGCTTTATCATTTCCAAATATATCACACATTATGTCATGTTTCAGAACTCCTGTGATTCCAATACTTGAAATTTTCATTTAATATTATCTTGAACATGTTTAGTGCAGCGAACCAATATGGGGCCTTTTAATGCCCCCCCAGGGGGGGGGGGGGAATCTCCTAGGAATATCGCCCCCCTTTAGGAATTTTGCCACCCCACCCCCCCATATAAATTTTGAATTTTTTATCTAAAAACAAAATGATTGCAAGTTGAAAAGATTTATTGTGTGATTTATTTATTTATTTATTACAAGGAGACAAAATTATATACACATTTTAGGCTTCTTAGCAACTGGTGGTGTGCACGATCTGCATAACCACTCATTTGAGGTACTTAGACTAGTGTCATATTCTACACATTTAAAGTGGAACCATCACAGAGATCGCATAAAATCATGTTGTTGTATTCTTCTGGCAGTTTACATTCACATAACATATTATAAAAACAATCGCTTGCAAATTTTATCAATACCAGTGTTAACAATAGCCGCCACAGTAATCACTTGCTAACAATAAACTATAGGATTAATAAAAAATATATGGAATGTGTTGGGTATATTATTGGAGTATTGCCTATTGGCAAGTTCTACCCTTTGCTTCTGAGATTTACAACCTACATTGAAATAATGCAAGTAAAAAATAGTGACAACTTATAAGCCATACATTTTGAAACAATATGGCCACACAAAACTATAGAACTTTAAATGGGATTTGTGAGAAATACGGCCTTACCTCTAAACTCTTTTTGAAAATGTTCTATCGGCTTTTGTTTCCAGATGTAAAACCTGATATTTTGATACAATAGATGGCATTCAGATGTTGATATCTCTTGCAGTTTTGAAGCAAATAGCCAACACTGTATGAGCAATAGGAAATGTAGATAATGACATCCAATTCTCGGTTTTTGCTACCAATCTCAGTTTCTCGTGAGAACAGGCAATGATATGCGAAATTTTCTATCTGTAAAAAAACACCAAACGATGATCATGAACACTCATCAGTGCAAAAAACGTGAAAAATATATATCTCTTGTGGTTTCAAAATCAGCATGTTTTTGGGTTGTATTTGATCAAAAACCGGCCCTTTTTCCATCAAAAACTCTTTGAAAAAGAACTGAAGCTGTTTTTCATCATCCATCTTTGCTAGGCAACCAAACCTTGATTTGTTGCTATGGTTTCAAAGCATTTTTGTCATTTTCAGTGCCATATATCGGCTATTTTTTGCTGCTGTCATTTTGAAGTATCTGATTTTATTTAGCGTACACAGCTTGCATTGTGATTCGCTGGAATAAAATTAGAACAATCTGTGTTCAATGCAGTTCAATGTGCTCACATATGCAACTCACATCGGCCAGGATGACAATAACATTCTGCCCAGACACGCGAAAAAACTTTTTCTGCCTTCTTAAATGCTGCTTGGCAGTTTTTTACTGTCAAAAACTGTCAAATAGCTTTCACGAAGTCCGTAATGTCTGCATTACCAGGGAATAAGCAGAAATTGAACTTCATTATTCATGGTGAAACTCCACAGAATAAGCTTGATTTATGTCCACAACCAAGCAATTGCAGAAAATGAGGTTATGTATACCTTTTGGATAAACAATTCTGTATTGCTCAATATCGCAAATAAGCCAGCAGGGAAAAATTATATAGATATAATAATCTGATCCCCTGATGGTGTTATTAAGATTACAGCAGATTCTAAACGAATTAATGAGAAAGTAAGGATTTTGTGCTGGAAAATCAAAGAAAAAGTAAAAAAGCTAAGCAGATCTGCGGCTAAAACCCCCAATGAAATGATTTCTTAGAGGATTTTTCAAAACTGGTTATTGATGTTATGACTGCATGGGAATACGAACAGGACAAAGAAAGAATGGGAAAAGAGGCGATGGATTTAAGGTGGCTCCCTACAGTTGTCAAAGCATGGGACTGGTAACAAAAAAAACAATTTGTGCATTGCGGGACAGATTTGCGCAGTGCGAGGAAATGTCGCGTGAGCGGGGAACGGTATGGAATTTTTAAATGCCGATAGATACAAATTTAAAAAATAAATAAATATGCAGAGTAAACAACATTTCGATGAAAACTGTAGACGGAAAGAGAGTACTATTTAAACAATCAAATCCTGTATTGGCACTAACCTGTGACGAGGTTTTATCTCGTTTTATCAACTACCTCGAGAATTCTGTTCGCGAATGCCAGAAATCGACAGCACACAAGGTCTGTACAGTTCTTTCGAACTTTCGAAGCGACCTTTAATGGAAAACAGCCTTAACTTTAAAGGCCGAGACACACATGTTGATCAAAGTTTTTCAAATATTAAGAAGCACTATAACATTTCGAGTTATTTGGTCTTCATATTGTTAAAATTTCATTTCATCAGCTGTTCTTGCGCTGTTGTAGAATCCCATCTGATGTGTCTCGGCCTTTTAAGTGTTTTTCTGCGTTTGACGTTGTTATATAAGAAAGGTCTATTCTGCATAAATATCATCATCAGCTATTAAATCAAAGATTTTGTGTGCAGCAGCCTTTGGTAAAGATTCGGATATTTTAACCTACATATATCTTTGTCTTAAAATGACAGTGCATTGGCCTTCAGAATGAGTCTAATCCACCATCTTGGGTATTTGGTATGGATTGCAAATTTCTCTGGAGGACGGAATTGCAAAACGATTGCCAGAAGATCAATCCTTATACAAAGTGCTTGGTGATGTTAATGAGAGCAAATTACCACTCTTCAATGACATCAAAGTGTTGTTTAAAAATGAATTTCTACCTGTTTTGGGAGAACCTAATTATCAAATTGTTTATTAATAATTAAAAATTCAAAAAATAAAGAATTTAAATGTTTTTCAGTGTTACAAAAAACTAAAAATTACATTATTTTGCAGGATAACCTGATTCAGAAGAGTCTCTTGTCGATCTTATCGCAACCATGAAAAAATTCATGGGAAAAAATTTCCAGCTGTCCTTATTGGCAATTGGTGGTCTAGTTCTGGCAGTCCATTACGACCAAATAATGAATATGGAGATGGCGTGCCACTAATAATGGCTTATGGTTATCCTGTGATAGAAAAATCGACTGCAGTTGATGCAGCTATGGCCACCATTGGACAAAGAAACAATATTGGAGGTAAATTTCTTCGTTATATACTTGGTAAGAAGTGACAAGACACCTGGTGATGGCCATTTGACAGTTTACAGACAACCCAAACACATATATTTTGTGCCATGACCTCATGATTATGCACAGAGCTTAATAAGTTATTTCCCATATATATAGCAGTTTTTTTTATTTAAAATGTGATAACTTAAACAAAAATTAATAGTCAAGTTTCTGCTTTTATAGCATGTACCGTCGCCCTAAATACGATCTGTGAACAAACGCTTCCATTTTGATGGGATGATGCAAACAATTTCAGCGCACTGGAGAAACTAGCTTTAGCCACTTTTAATAAGGTAAAATCTTTTTACACATTAAAAACGGCATGTTTTGAAATCTAACAGTACGAGGCAATGTCATAAATTGTGAAAAATTTGGTGCAGTTTATCTGGCAAATCACCGATTTAAATCATGTACACCCTCAGAAAAATCACAAAAAAATTAAAAAAAAACAAAATTAACAAAAATTTTAAAATCACAAAAACCAATTTCTGAGGTTAGTTCTAATTTACCCTTTTGTTTGTTCTGTCAAGAGTAGTAAAAGACATAAAGGCCCTGTCACACTATTGCGTATCATACTAGCGTATGCCAGCATATGAAAAATATCACTCATATGCCAAGCGCGGTCGCATACGGTGACATACGCTGGCATACGGCGAGGCAGAAAATCTTTTTAAGAATGGTCAAAAATTTTGTGCATATTCGGATATATTGTTTATATGATAAGCATACTCTAGGCACACACTGAATACGCTGGAGGCATGCCAGATGTATGCAACTCATACGCTGGCATTTCAAAGGATTTTTGTGTGTATGAAAATGATTTCATTAATTTTAATATGCTTCTCATACGTTTCTCTCATACGCAATAGTGTGACAGGGCCTTGAAAGGGAAAATTACCATGGCAAAAAGTGCCAAAAAAGCAAAGAATGACTAGGGAAAAACACCAAGAAAATTTGAAGAAATAGCTGAGTACTATGGGGAGAAAGGGTTTTGAAAAAAAATATAAAAAATCCATGAAAAATAAAAAAATCACAAAACAATCACGCGCAAAATTTGCTCCTTGACTTTATCAACAAGTGATATATTCTTGTGCATAAACGAAATAGCATATAATGTATAATATCAACACAACAGTGAATTGGACAATGATTACTTGGCTGGCATGCAGTAAGCTTTTTTCATTTCTATTTCTCTTTATGACTATTTTTTCTAATTATTTTTATAATATGAAGTAAAAAAAAGACAGGAAAAAAAAATTCAAAAACAGTCTGAAGTTACAGCAGAACCCAGAACAGTACCGCTGATAACAATGAACCAACAGACTTTACCAAAAGGTGTGAGGAATGATGCTGAAAAGCTGTCCACCAATTTGATGGTTCCATATGGAGCCGTTAATATTAACCACAATGTTTACTGTAATCTTATATACGTAGCCTATGGTTGAAATAGGTGGAAATGATTTGAAACCATTCAAAATATTTAAACATTCCTAAAGTGTATTAAGATACTGAATGGAAAAAAACTATATTATATTCCGTTCCCGGCGTAAGCCCGGGGTGAGGGTACTAATTCCACCCAGGTATTTACACCAGGGCAACCAAAAGCATTAGCGAAGTCTAAAGTTCATCAATGATCGCGGGCATGGGTTACTGTGCCTGGTTCGGTGGGTGGTCATCTCACTGATCTCTAAATATGGCTGTTTGCCAGGAGTGAAGAGGAAAAAAATATAAAAAATACACGTCAGAAAGCTTGGAAAATCATTTCACATAACAAATTGTAAAACGTTTTTACAACTTTTAAACGTAAACATTTAAAAGAATTGATTTAATATGAGAAATCCTAACTAAGTATAGGGCAAGTTTGTTTCAATTGTTTATGTATGACTTTGTATTAATATAGACTTTGTTCTTGATGTTCAAGTCTTTCCTATGCATTGTTTCCGAACATTTCTCAGTTAAACTAACTTTTGTAGAAGTTCATGATAAAAAGGAAAGCAAATTATTTTCATTAGCGTCCTGTCCAAATTAAATTTATTTCATTTCAAAGTGTGAGTAATAAGTTGAAGCTCGAGTTGAAGAGTTTATAAATATCAGCAAAAAGCAGTTCATTTCAGTTCACATTTAAAAAGTTTTACATAGAGTTTCGTTTTGCATTTACATTAAAATAAAGCCCATAGAAACCAAAATATTATACCTACTTTATATATTTTTGAGATTGATGTTCTGTATTAAGTGTTAAAATTTCATCTATTTTTTGCAGGTTTGTACAAAAAATTAAAAACACAATTATCGTGTTGCCATTGACTAACATGACCACTAAGCTGTATAATAACTTTGTTCAGTCAATGAAGTGTCCGCAAAAACGTGGAGGATTTTCAGGCAAAATGACGCCATTTCCATGACTACTGGTCCCTAAATTCATGGTAATTGCCACCGAACAAGGCTCAAATATGAGCCCACCACAGTTTTCACACACCCCTTCTGGTTTTTATAAAAATATTTCTGCTTTTTGCAGTGAATCACTGAATCCTTGTTGTTTTGATATTTTTGACATATTTTTTCGACTGTTGACCATTTGTTCAAAGATGTGGCAGCCGTATGTGTTAATTCTCGTCCGTGGAGTGTGAAAGACAACAAACAACTATTAAAACCTCGCGAAATGTGTGCAAAAATGATACTTCAAGCTAGAGCAAACAGCCGTAACAGACTATATAAACAGGTATTAAAATATTTTAAATATTGGGAATAAATGGTAGAATGTACTCTATTTTTTTAGACAATAATCCAAGAGTATTTATAATGTGGTTGTAGATGAACCTATCAACTTTAAAATATAATAATTTCATCCCTCAATCCCAAGGAATGGTTGTGCACTTGTGCATGTATATGAAGACATGAAACTAATAATGATTTGCTAGTATATTAAAGAGGGAATTAAGGTTTAGATATTTAGCCAAGGGTTTGTTATGCATTAGCTTGTGGTGAACAGGTGCAAGACAAAGCGCGGCTGATCTGAGAATGCATGTTTTATCCAGGATTTACAATTTGTGTTCTCTCTGATATAGTTTGTTGTATGTAACTTAAAAAGGCCATTAGCTTGTTTGCCTCCTCCTTTGATCGAGTATTGGGAGAAAAATATCAAGATTTTCAGTGAGCAAACCAGGGGGGTGAAGTACATCGTCGAAAGCTTAGGATCACGGTTGGGACAGTGGTAGTTGCCATGAATCTAGGGACAGTCATGGCAATGGCATCAGATCTGCCATGTTTTTGTGGACACTTTTTTATCCCGAGCAGGTCCTCCAGTAATATAGTATAGCTCAGTGAACATGACGTGGCAACGTGAGCCTGTGTTCAGTATTGGCATAATTACAAATACTTCATGTTGAAACAATGTTTGGAAAATATAGGTGAGGGGTTGTTGCATGCATGTATTTCTAGTTGTATTATATACACATAGATTTACAAAATTTCTGAAAAAAGGCTTTCTGAAAAAAGGTATCAATTTCCTGTGCGTAATACAAAATGACTAATTAAAAATGGAAAACTATGCAGGGCTATATTATCCGCATTTTACAACATTTCCCAATGAAACTTCGGAATATTAATAATTTTTTGATTTGTGATGCTCTTTCAAGCTGTGATGAAATTTTTGTCTAGACTTGTCTAGATAAAAAATTTGTTCATTAGGGAATAGGTACATTCTAACAAACAAAATTCCAAGCAATGCCATAGTCATAGAGGAACGAGCAAATACAGGCAAGTAACATTTTGAAACTGTATCATTAAATCATCTCTAATACAAGTGTTGTTCGAGAATAATTTTGATTCTTAATTCGTTAATATTTCATTACATATTTTAGGACCATTTAATGAAGAATTAGATCAATTGAGTGGACCTTCGAGTAATGAAAAATCATCCACATTGCTTCTCAGTGGTGGGTACAATATATAATCACATAATTATTTCAGTTAGTATAAGATACATACAGAGCTGCAAAGTCTCACGGTTTACCTGCAAGTCGCCAGGTTTACACACCACTGACCTCCAGGTCTCAATCCGTATGTATTTGTAAAATGACACTTTTGACTCAGTCTTGTTAAAAAAAAATAGTAGCGTGGCTATTTGAGTAAACTTAGATTTTGTGATCTTGAAGTAAACGTAATCTAAACATGAATTATGTGTGTGTGTGCGAGCTTATTTTTTATTACACACACATATATGGCAATCTGGTTCCCCAAGCATGCGCGGTCAACAATAATATAAAGTCAACAATAATATAAAGTCAACAATTTATACACAATTTGATTAATATTTTTCAGTATTTAATATTGTCTGTGCTACTGTCTGGCTATATGATCAGTATGTATTAAATAACATAGATATCACTAATTGTGTACACATTCTCTGGTTAAAAAGTTTTTAACCAGGATTCATAATTAATTCTGTACACATTCTCTGGTTTCGCTTCCAACAATTGTGATAGATACACTATTATCACATATATCGCTGTCAGGGGGGGGGGGGGTTACAAACTACAAACTAAAGGCCCCAACAACCTCAAGGTTTTTAATTATCTGAACTTGGAAGCTCTGCACATACAATATGAATGCATACAGCATCTCCTTTTTTGTGCCTAATCCATTGGGCCAGTTTAGCTGTTAGTAAAAAAATATTAAAAATACTCAACAACAAAAATCACTCATTCTGTACATTCATATGTATCATAGATAATAACACTAAATCATTGTCTGCAATTCCAGCAAGCAAAATACCAAGCAATGCCATAGTCATAGAGGAACAAACAAATACAGGCAAGTAACATTTTGAAACTGTATCATTCAATCAGCTCCTGATACAAGTGTTGTTCGAGAATAATTTTGATTCTTAATTCATTAATATTATATTACATATTTTAGGACCATTTAATGAAGCATTACACCAATTGAGTGGACCTTCAAGTAGTGAAAAATCGTCCATGTTGCCATTCAGTGGTGAGAATATAATCACATAATTATTTCAGTTACTATAAGATACACAATATGGATGCATGGTGGCATCTCCTTTTTTGTGCCTAATCGATTGGGCCAGTTTAGCTGTTAGTAGAGAACATTAAAAATACACAACAACAAAAACCATTCATTCTGTACATCCATATGTCTCCACAGATGGTAACACAAAATCATTAGCTGCAATTCCAGCAAACAAGATACCAATGCCATTGTCACAGAGGAACAAGCAAATACAGGCAGGTAAAATTGTGCAACTGTATCACTAAACAAGCTTCAAATACAAGTGGTATAATACAATTATGATCAGGAAATTAAATATTGCCAACATTGAAGGATAATGTGCACCCTAGATATATCACTATTGCATGCATGACTGCAATACTTGGAGATGACAAAAAAGGCAAAACTATAGTAATGACATTTTTCACTTTAAATATCTATAATAACTAGAAATACATGCATGCAATAACCCCTCGCCTGTTTTCAAAAGATGTATACTCAGTGCCGTTGCGAGCACTTCGTCTGAGGGGGTGTGTGAGGTTAGATAGGGGGAGGGGGTGGTTACCAAAATGTTTCCAGATGTACAAAAAATTTTCAGGACATATAATAATTTTTCCGCAAATACAGTTGTTTTCCAAATTCACTTTCTCATGTCCCGAGAATTACCTGAATTCCCCTGAAAATCGTCTCCAAATCTACTTAAATTTACCTAAAAGTGCACTGGAAATCTATGCACACACAATGTAGGCCACAGTGGAGTAATTAAAAGAATGCAAAGGTATTATACTATCATGTCAACTATATTTTATTGTTAAAATGTATTTATTTGACTAATTTAAGAATGTTTTTAAAATAGTTTTGGTTGACTATAAATTTGTTTATAAAAACTGTTAAAAACCTGCAACACCTGATCATTCATTCTGAGATTGGGCCGCCTGTGATTGAAAACGAGAAATACAATATACGAGTAATATTTTGTGCAGGGTTTATTGAGAACGAAAAATACAATATATGTGTAATATTGTGCGGGGTTTATTGAGAATGAGAAATACAATTGAAAATAGAATATAGATTATTTGATTAACGATTCCCTGATTATTTAAACACTGAAACATTTGAATAATTACGTCATTTCCTTCACTGCGTATCCCCGTATAATTGAAACTTAATATTTACCCAGTCCCTTTATTTAAAAAACCCAAACACTCGAATAATTACGTCATTTCATTCACTGCGTATCACCGTATCCCCCAGAATAAACAGTATCAGAAATGGACGGGTATTCTATAATCTAGCTTTAAAGACAGTTCAGATAAGCTTCAGATATTCTTTGTAAAGAGTAATAGACTAATATTTTATTTAAGATATACTAGCATAATCAAAGCCAGTTGAAGGTACCTACTAGTATCTTATATAATATTAAACAGAGTTAAATTGAGGGCTAAAGGTACACTTGAATCCTTTATCTTTAGACTTCATTATAAAGGCTCATTGTTTTACAAAATTACTGTATATGGTACTAAAGTGTAAATTAGTTTGTTTGTTTACAACTACATTCCAGACTACAAGGCTGTTTGCATAAGTCATCATTTAGCCTAAAGTCGCACCATTTTATCCTAGGTGCATTCTGTGTAATGTTCATGCCGGAAATTGGCATTATAAATTGTATATATTGTAAATTTTGAAAATCACGCTGGAAATCCTAGTTTGGAGTACATGGAATGCCAGCACCCTGTCATTTTATGTAATTAGATTCCTCCACATATTGTATTCTTCTCATGAAGAACTTTCTCCAAGTCCCTATTTCCCCGATCTACTATATTGCAAGTAACATGATGTAGTACAGGGGAGGGCAACATGAAATGCACTTGTCAACATCGGACCGTAAGTAAAGCCAACACATTACAAATCTCAGTAACCTATCTGTTCAAACCTGAACAGGTAAATTTTGAGTATAATACAATATAAACAAATTACTTCTAACTGGAGTAAAACTGAAGAAAATCCAAACAAGAACAAATAATACTAAACAGAACATGAAAGTTAAATACTTACTAAATTTAAAATGAGGAATGTAAACAAATTCTTTGGGATTTTATGCTGTGTCTGAATTTGACCCTATTTCACACTGTCTTCCTGAACAAAAAAGTCTGCAGATGACAACTTCAAGTCGCTAAAAAACCCATTCTCGATCGCTATCCGATATTTACCCCCCCCCTTTGTGTATCCAAAATTTCTCGCCATGAGAGTTTGCACTTTCAGCTTGGGTACCAGTTTTCACTGTAAATCTTTAGTGAAATATTTGAAATATTTGAGACTGAGTCTGCACTTTCAGCTTGGGTAGTTTTCGTAGTAAATCTTTAATAAAATGTTTAAAATAAAGTCTGCACTTTCAGTTTGGGTACCAGTTTTCACTTAAAATCTTTAGTGAAATGTTTGAGACAGAGTCTGCAATTTCAGCTTGGGTAGTTTCATAGTGAATATTTAGTAAAATGTTTAAGATAGGGTTTGCACCTCCAGCTTGGGTACCAGTTTTCACTGTAAATCTTTAGTGAAATGTTTGAGACAGAGTCTGCACTTTCAGTTTGGGTACCAGTTTTCACTTAAAATCTTTAGTGAAATGTTTGAGACAGCTAGAGTCTGCAATTTCAGCTTGGGTAGTTTCATAGTGAATATTTAGTAAACTGTTTAAGAGTCACAATGTTGGAACAACGTTTGGACATAGGCGTACCGGGCGGGGGGGGGGCGGTAGCCCCCCCCCCAGTTTTTTGGGCATTTGGCAATATTCGATCAACAGTCGGGCAATTTCGGTTTGCAATAAAAAAAAATGGGACAAATTCTGTCAATTTTGTCTAAAATTAAGTCAATTTATTTGCAAATTTTGTGATTTTTCGAAAATTTGTGTTATGTTCCGAAAAATATTGGTTGTCTGGAAAATTTTTTTGACCCCGGGAGGGGGGGGGGAGAGGTCGCCAAAATAATTTTTCCGGAAAAAATTTTTTGGTACTAGTCGGGCAGAATCCCGAAAAGTCGGGCAATTTTCTTTCCGCCCCCCTAATTTTTTCCTTCCGGTACGCCCATGCGTTTGGACATAACATGAGACAATGTTGTCACAATGTTGTGACATGACATTAGAAAAATGACATAAAAACCGATTTATATTTACGAATTCCCATGATTTTCACCTATTTCGGATTTTATTCACTCGTCTAACCTAATACAGTAGCAAACCTGGCAGAATTGATGGGATTTTTCAACTTCGTAATGTTGAAGAATGTTGTTTATGAGTATGCTTCACTCTGCTTTGGGAACTAAATTCACTTGATCGATTTGCATAAATATTAGACATATACTTAATTAGCAACATATAAATATAACAACTAGATCATGTTAACATGCATGCATAAACAACTCATAACTAGAAAATACATGCATGCTGAAACCC
This sequence comes from Paramuricea clavata, assembly GCA_902702795.2. Taxonomy (NCBI): domain Eukaryota; kingdom Metazoa; phylum Cnidaria; class Anthozoa; order Malacalcyonacea; family Plexauridae; genus Paramuricea; species Paramuricea clavata. The sequence goes on from CACRXK020005793.1 coordinate 24,251, forward strand.
TCGCCTTCTGAAAAAACCATTGTATTTTCCGAACATGAAGTACTGTTACTACTGTGTCTAAAGTAGTTTAGTTGCCATGCTAACACGATAATTTTTTATGAATATTTTTACAAATGGACAATCCGCTAAAAATATCACTTTTAATTACAAAATTACCAATTTCCCAAACATATATATGTTAGGGTTGTTGTTATACGTAATATAAGCTTCAATTTAAGGTAAAATTCAACCACAAATGCCAGGGGTGGAAAATATAGTGGACAACAGGACCATTGGTCCCAGAAAATTTTTTATGCAGGCAGAAAGAAAAAAGGAGGGAAGAAAAAGGGGGAAAGAAAGGAAAGAAAGAAAAAGAATAGAAAGAGAGAGTAACTGCATGAATAAGTAGCCAATTTTGGTCAGGGACAGACACCAGGTGTAGGGGGTGCCCCCAAAATAATTTATGAAAGAACTTTGATAGCGGAATGTAGCCTCATTTGCAGGGTCTTCCCCCTTGGTTGGCTTTGTATCGTACCACTGCCCTGGTTCCAAAATTTGCTATCTGTATCATTCCCGTCCCTCAATTTCAATTCCCAATTTTTATTTCTATAGGAAACAGTAACAGCAACAGTAACAAATTACTTTATTAGGATGACTTTACATACAAGTATTGCTTATTAGTTAATATAAATATTTACAAATGCAAAATGTTTTGTGGCAGTATGACATACTGTCAGTATCGAGTAATACAAGGAATAGAAAATGAACTTATTGGTATAAAGGAAGACTTAGTTTACATACAAGTACCCTATTTACAGTATATAATTGAAGAAGTTTGGGGTTTAGTTAAATTAATCAGCCTATTCACTGTCCAGTATTCATGGCCTCAAGGCATTTAGATCTCTTCTCAAAACATAAAGAGATGAATTTCGATAATTTTATCACGGTTTCATTATCTCAACTGGTAAACTGTGTTCATTTAGATCTGCTTCATTGGTGGTATCACATTCCAAGTAATTTAAAAAGTTTTCATGAAGACTACTATAGGCTTAAGCCCAAAAGAATTCACAGGGAGTTAGGAGGTGATGTTCTGTTTAAACTTCTCCTGACTGGCATACCTTGCATACTCAGTCTTCTCAAGGAATAAACAAAAGATGGACATTACTTGTCAGGCACTTTTGGATATGGGCGCAAGGAGCTCATATGCATCAGGGGCTCTTTTGGATAGACTTAAGAAACGACCAGTGTGGAGGGAATATAAAAGGATCGAAATGATGATGCAATCCACCAGTAGAATGATTAAGGTACACAAAGTGACAATCAGTGATATGGATGAGTAGTTTAAGCTCCAAACATAAGTAACCAAAGTTGACCGAAGTAACCTACTCAGTAACTCAGTGTGGAGAATCCAGATACAAGCAAATATTAAGTAACTTCAACCATCTCAAGGGAGTCGCAATGGCAGATGTTGACGAGAAACCTCAACTCCCAATCCACTTGATATTTGGCGCAAGTGAATATGCAAAGGTCAAAACTGCAACAAAGCCTCGAGTTGGTCAACCCGGTGAACCAGTAGCAGAACTTACCAAATTTGGTTGTACCTTGTTGTCACCTGGAACCGAGGACGATCTAACCAAAACATTGTTTGCAAAATCATCAGTGGAAGATTACCGGAAATTATGTGACTTAGATGTACTTGGCTTAGAAAACCAATTGAATGGAGACAAAACAGTCCACCAAGATTTCAAAGATCAAATGACCTTGAGCCCAGAAGGATGGTACAAGACAGGGTTGTTATGGAAACCAAAAATGGAGAGTCTGCCAAGTAACAAAGCAGGAAGTTTAGCGAGATTGGACCAACTGGTTCTGGAGCATGACAAGAACCCTGAACTTTTCCAATGGTATCGTGAGATAATTAAGGAACAGGAAGAGCAGGGGATTATTGAGAAAGTGACACAACAACCACAAGGAAGAGAATTCTATCTGCCACACAAGCCGGTGGTAAGGGAGTCTGCTGAGTACAAAGGTGTGCATAGTCTACCATGCGTCATCAAGAGCCAATGACGACTCGCTATCTCTGAATGATTGCTTAGAGACGGGGCCGGTGTCACAGGAAATTTGGCCCCCCCCCCGAAAATTTGGCCCCCCCGGGCCAAATTTCCTAGGAAATTTGGCCCCCCTGGGCCATATTTCCTAGGAAATGTGGCCCCCCCTTCGGAAATTTGGCCCCCTCGAAAACATAGTTTACTTTATCGCTATAAGCTCGGAAATCGTGAAGCTTCTTCTAAAACCAAGATCCTAAAAGTGTTTGTCAGTATTTATAGTTAGTTTGCATAATTTATTTGTGTCGAAATTCTTCATTGCGGCCAAGAGCTAAAAATTTGAAGGAAAGCGTAAAAATAATAATGTGCTAGTGCAGTCATGCCAGACACATCACACATGGGTATCTGTTGAGGACAACGTTAAAGCATAATGGCTTAGCTTTAAGCTAAGGACACAAAACGATTTTTAGAGATAGGAATTTCTAAGATATTACAAGTTATTTGGATCTATAAATTTAGTCACATAGCATAAAATTAGTCAGAATAACAACGATGACATCATGCGTTGGCGAATATGTTAATATCCACGCGTCTAATAAATAACAGGGAGTAATTAGCATTAGTATAGGGTAAAAATAGACTTTTAAGTCGAAACGTTTGTTCGAAAAACAAAATCAAATGTGTGGTTATTTCGTAAAAAAAACTTTTCC
>CACRXK020005794.1:4123-26980 GCA_902702795.2 Paramuricea clavata
GAATACATTGGTATCGAAGGAACCAGATTCTGTTCCGAAATATCACTTACTCGAACCGTCCTGGCCGCGTAGCTCAGTTGGAAGAGCATTGGGCTAGTATTCCAAAGGTCGTAGGTTCGAATCCCACCGTGGCCGGGCATATTTTTCAAGCTCGCCCGGTGTGGATATACACTCAGAGTAACACCACAAATTATCATATTCACCTGAGTACACTACACCAACACAGAAAACATTCATATTACTAGAATACATTGGTATCGAAGGAACTAGATTGTGTTCCGAAGTATCACTTACTCGAACCGTCCTGACCGCGTAGCTCAGTTGGAAGAGCATTGGGCTAGTATTCCAAAGGTCGTAGGTTCGAATCCCACCGTGGCCGGGCATATTTTTCAAGCTCGCCCGGTGTGGATATACACTCAGAGTAACACTACAAATAACAAATGCACATGTATTATGCATAGCTACAATCCTTCAAAATCGTGCCGAGAATATTACTAAGAGCTACCTCTTCTTCGGTTGTTTGACTGCTAACTCTCATAAAGTCGACCTTGGCCCAGATCAGTAATTCGATACGAGACCGGATGAAATCGAAAGCGAATTATTCTACTACGAAATTTGTCAGGCAATTAATTTAATTTACGCGGCAAAATGGCAAATCTTACAGAAATTTATCCTCAAATTCGTCCTGCACCACACAAACATCTTGTTTGAACTCGTACAGCGAAATCTTGCTGATAAAACCCATATTATAGCTAACTGATATTCAACTGTAGTTGAACCTCATCTGCATGAACGAATTAGCTATTTGCATTATTAAAATATTGCGAGCGCTTTATCTCGCCAAAAATTGAATTGTATCGCATAGATTGCAGTTTCAGAATGAATTTAAATATTTAATTTTCTATATTAGCCCAAAACATAACCGATTTTCATATATTTTCATCAGCATCCACATAAATTCTAAAAGTATTATATATATATTAAAATCATACAGCACATCAATAACTCGATAGCCCTAAGTAAATATTTGGAAATATTAACATTATTTATATTATGTGCGGCATGCAGGAAGGTGTTTGCAGGCATTTCCTTAAGTAAAGTGCTGAAACGGAAGGCAAAAAACGCATATATGAATGCTATATTCATGCAACATTAATAGTTAAAGTAATGCTATAGCTATAGCTACAGTGTAGTTATACCTAGTACAAACCTCCTATACAAAGCTGTTTTTTAAGTATAACGGGACTCCTGAAAGCACCATGAGAATACTTTTTGAAGCCATTGTCACAATTGCCTTGTTGTCGATAAGCACTAATGCTGTAAGTACGTATTTTACAAGTAACACAAAGTATTGTTTTCTAATTTTTCGAGGTTACTACAGATATACGATATAGCACTGCATTCATAGTTGGGCTGCTAGCTTGAGGGTAATGATTTTTCTCATCAAATTTTAATTTTTAATGTTCCCCACGATTACTCGTCGTGTTTGACTTGTTTGTATCAGCGATCCTTCCAACATTAAACTAATTTAAAGCACATGCATGCAAGTAGTGTGATCGGTCATATCCTTTGTGGTTGTTCACGGATAAAGTTTTCATATTCGTAATGATTGTGTAACGGTGTTGAATATATATTCTAATTATGAAAATGTTGCACTTCGCATGGTTGGTGTAACTATATGTCCCACTATCTGTGGTGGAATGCGGATTACGAGGTTTATAGATTTCTATATATCGCTGTGCCAACGTGAATTAATCTATTCATTACCTTCAAGTTATATATATATATATATATATATATATATATATATATATATATATATATATATATATATATATATATATATATATATATATATATATATATATATATATACTCTATTTATTTCATTTGAATTGTAATAATCGTATGTACACCGTTCATTCCCTTTCTCTTTATGTTTTACGTTATGCATTAAGTCAATATTTCTCCAGCTGCATGCTATTACACTCATTTTGCGCGTTGAAACTATACATCAGTGTTAACTATGTAAGTTCATGGAATGTGTGCATGAACACCAATTAACTCGATGTAAATTAGCGCTGTATAGTGTAGGTCTTCCTACACTGCTAAGACCAATACTGATTTGCTACTATACGAACCTGTTGTTTCGACACCAATTTTATATTATAATATTATGTTATTTAAAAAAGTACTGGTGTCGTTTTTTCCAAGTATTCGTCGGCTTGTGCAAAAAAGACCACGAATATTCCACGTACACGACGCGAGAATGATGTCTGACTAAATCAACTTCCAATGTTACTAATAACTATAAGGAGCCTCCTTAAGCTTAACAAATGACAGTGTTATGCGAGATAGTGAACAGAACATGTGCATAATTACCATTAATTAATGCACAATTAAAATGTAATATTTTCCTTTGTCTAAAGTTGTGGGAGAAACACCTAAACAGTGAACAATCAGTCTGAGCCATATAAACACAAAACAGTTTCTTTCAGACACGTTAATTAAGAAAAAGCGTACCTGTAAAGCAGCTGCGCACCTGCGAAAAAGCGTACACAGTGACTTAATGCCTTTCCTAGAAGAGTAAAATTGCATGGCTGACATGTAACTATACCAAAATAGAGCACATATGGAACATTTACAGTTTAGTTGGCTCTTTTTCATTATTTTTGCACAATCGTACACAAGATTTGATCTTAATATCATTAAGAGAAGACTCGTGCGCGTTAATCCATTGTTAATAATACGAGTATATAAAACAGGTGTAGCAGAATAATTTGGACATTTAATGGATTAATGTGTCCAAATTATTAAAAGTAATATATATAGCCTAAAACCACCAGTCATTAATCTGTCTACGCGCGTGAATTATTGCATGTATTCCTGGCTGACAATGTGCTTCAAGGCATATGAGGCGATAATACAAAATGTAGATTTTATTAGTTAAACTTGCAAAGGAAACATTTTCATGTTTTTAACATGAGTTCGACTTATTTCGACAGTACTGAGTTTCATGGGTATTTGCGGAACTGCAAACACTCAAAGGTAACTGTAACCCACATGCCTGGTTAACTATCCTATATCACCTGCATATGCATCATGCTGCTTAAAAAATCCTATCAGTAAAATTTCGAAAATTGCCGCTATACGTGACCAGGGGAGCATATTTCGTCTCAAAACCGTGATAAACGGCTGTACATGCATACATATAATCATATATGGATGCATTTTAAATTAATTTGTGTATATTTCAACAAGTCATCGTTGCTTTCTTCTTCACCATATTCATGCATAAGATACATGCATGTACACTCTAAAATCTCTTTTAACGCCCTCTCTTCTCCCGCCCGCCTAAACGCCTGCTAGACAGGCTAAGTAATTAAAGGTGGACCCAGATTTTCCGGTGGACCAGAATAGGCCAGAAATGTCATTATTTGGATTTAAGAGAATTCGGTCAATTTTAACCTGCGATTTAATGTGATTCAAAGCATGGTGAGATCCAAAAGTAGGCCTTTTAAAATTTAAATTTTGAGTTTTTTTTTATATAAACTACAAATTTGTAAAACTACAAATACACTGAATTTAAAATAAAAAAGTGTATATATAAGCAACATTTTTAAACGGCTACTATTAAAGATTAAACAATATATCAATGTAAATTATAAATCGTTTATCGCATTGCTCGGGGATTACGCCGCTTTTATAGCTTATTTAAAAATACAAATTTACACTGAACTGTGTACTAACAAATATTTTTGCTTTCTTACCAAGACGCTGTGTAACCAGAAGACTGCAGCGGTGTATAATGCTAGACTGAGAAATCGTAGTGATCGATATCCTCGAATGGTGTTAGTAAATTCCGTGTAACACTTACGCCTGTATTCTAAAAACTCACTCACACTCAATGAGTGGAGGTTGAATTGGAGCTTTTCTCTAGTGTCATTTCTGTTTTTGAATAGCTGGGTGGTGAGTTCCGTTCCGTACTATGTGATTACTCGCCCTCCAGCTATTCAAAATCAGCATTGACACACAAAGGAAGCTCAGATTGAACCTCCACTCATTGAGTGTGAGTGTGAGTGAGCTTTTAGAATACGGGCGATAATGTTTGTTACGTACTAATTTTAACGCAACACTGCAAGTGAGATACTCAGATTTAATAATAGTAAAACGAGGAAAATTGGTTTCATTATAGGCGTTTTATTTGAGGTCCATAGGTTATAAATTTAAGCTAATTGATAACGGTTTCCCATAAAATATTCGAAATCATATATAGGGAACAAGAGCATAATTGTACCCACACAAATTAATTAGCATTCAAATTCTATTCCTGCTTCCCAACACACAAATTAATTATAATGAGCATTTTTTTCCAGCTTTAATTTATTTTTTGAAGGTAAATCCTCACGATCCCGGAGTATGCGACGCAAAGTCGAGAGGTAAAGAAATTGTTGTCAAGGACCGATATGATAACGACCAACTCGTGGTGTGTCTGGAACAGGATGGAAAATATAAATGGCAGATGCTAAAAGGTATAGCTTTCTACTTTGACAGCTGCATACGACCTTAAATTCTAGATCTATAAATTCTGGAAGTGTCTGTTTAAAACAGAATTTTTGAATAATCAGAACAAACGATCCCAGCTGTTAGTATAAAACGGTTAACGTCCAATGATGAGTTTTCAATAAAATCGATATGTCACAGACTCGTGTCTCTACTCTTGTTTTGACTAATCTTGGATTTTTCACGATATTGTTTTTCTGGACGCTACACTTGCCTGTACAATTTTAAGTTGTAAAGTTATTTGAGGTACAAAAATAACTATTTACTGAGACCGATGGAATTAATGTGTTTTGTGGACCTGAGACCACCGTTGGTCAAGGGGAACAACGGCGGTCGAAGGGCCACAAAACACATGCACTGCTCTACCGAGGTCTCAGTAAATAATATATAGTATATAATTGTCAATTGAGTATGAATAATTCACCGGTTATTGGAGTGAACTTTGAAACCAAAACTAGATAAATGGAACGCCGTAAATGTTTAATAGAAAAAGACAGTTTAATAAAATGAACTTTGGAACTTCACGGTTGACGCGCGCTGCACCCATTCTATTATGTACTGGTCAATAAATGTTCTATTACGGACTGGTTGCCTCGTTGCCAGGGCGATGCATTAAACACGACGTTTTGCGGACCGGCACGTGATACACTTTTGTCCAATTGGAAAACAGAAAAATTGAACTTTGACACTATATAACAATGTACATGGATTAAAAAAAAAAGAAAAGTAAAATAAATAAATAAAACACAATAAAACACAGAATAGGCTCCGGCCGGTGTAAATAAAGGACATATTGCACCGCCCGATTAAGATTGCACTCTACAACACGTGTATGAAAATGTTTTCGTCTTTTACACAAAAGAAGGAACTGCTTTGAAGAAGTGTAAAGTTACACTGGTATTGAGTTTAATTAAATCGAGTTTCAATATCTTAAGGTTTTAGTTCTGACAGAGCATTACTGCAGAATTTTAAGAGTAAAGGATATAGGCGACTTTTTCCCTTTCGTGAAAGAAATATTCGTTCTACTGTATATACCCTAGACATTCAATGATTCATACAAATTCCCACTGATATTTCCAATTATTATATTGTAGTGAGTGAGATACTGAAAAAATACACAGCGAGATATTTTCCATATCTTCACTAGTAAAGATATCGATCACGTGACAATTCGAAAATTTGCTTTTGAGCGTGAAATTTCACAATTTTTTTGCTTGGGACTATCTAATAAACAGAACATTATACTGTGGCTTGAAGATATGACTTTTATCTTCTCATGTTAAAAACAATATTTTACTCACTCGCTGCGCTCGTTCGTAAAATATTGTTTTCTGCACCAGTCGAAGATAAAAGTCATATCTTCGCACCGCCGTATAATATCCTCTATATGTTACTGTAGGTCATTCCTATGGGAACTTTTTTGATCCAGCAAAGGATTGTTCCGATGTCGTTGATAATGTTCGTAATGCAGAAAGTGGCCCTTACTGGATAAAGACAAGGAATAAAAGTCCGAGAAAGGTATGGGATTAGTGGTAATAACTTTAAAGTGCTGAATAAGAAACCAGGACCATATAGTATTGTCTTGTCTACTTAAAATGAAATAAAATCGCAACTCCGAGTTTCACGTTTTTCACGATCCTTATGCAACGATGTAATGTTCAACTAGAATTGAATTCAGCTTGGAAAATAATTTTGAAAATTCTAGACATCCGGTTTTTGCAATTAATGACATAATGATGACGTCACAATTTGTTACCATGACAACATAAGGTCATAATATGCTTAAACAAGGCATACCATGATTACCATCCACCTGTAAAAGTTTCGTCAGAATACACCGAATGGTTCAAAAGATATCGCCCGCGGCTATTCCCTCCCCTTCTATGTAAGTCCCAAAATGCCCCGTCTAGATTAAGGGTTAAAGCCCGCCGCACACGAGAGCAACTTGTTGAGCTAACCGTCTCGCGTGGCAGCTAGCTCAGCAAGTTTCTCTCGTGTGCGGATAGTTTTCGTGAGGATTTGACCTCTCGAGGCCTTGAGGAAAATATCTATCGTGTTTGATATTTTTCGCCTCGCGAGGAAAAAATCTCAGCGTCTGCTGATGTTGTGAGATAAGTGCTGAGCTGTTTGAATCAATTAGCCAATGACAAACCATGGTTTCTTCATGTGACTTGGAACAAAATGGAGGAAAATGCAAATGATTTTGTCAATTATGTTGTTGTTGAGTAGTTTTCCCAACGTGTGCGGTGAAGATATATAGCATGAGCTAGCTCCCTCGCGAGGCGGTTAGCTCAGCAAGTTGCTCTCGTGTGCGCCGGGCTTAACAAATTATACAAATTTTTGCTATGCCTCAGGCTTGGTGTGATGTTGTCACAGATGGTGGTGGATTCATTTTGATCGGGGTCAAAGATACACCAGTGACATGGGCGATCCCTTCCAAACCAACTTACATTGATCCAAATGGTAGAAGCCAGTGGAGCAGTGCATTTGGCGATAAACTAGTACTGGACTTCCGAGTACAAATTTCAACATCAAAAAGCTCTTCCGACACTAAATCCCATTGGTACTGTAGTTTTTTATATATAGCCAATTGTTTCCAATGAAACAACGCATTGTGCTGTTTTTTGTTCATTTTTCGAAAAAAATATTGTTTAGAAGTATTGCAATTTTATGCTGAACAAGTCAAAGGTAAAGTTATTCATGCTGCTGATTTGACAACCCATAGTATAATTTGAAGTTTAACGTTGCATACAAAATCAGGGACGGCGCTACAGGGGGGGGACCCCCCCCTCCACTCGTCAGCAAGTCGGCAAATTATTATCTCAGTCGGCAAAACTGGATTGGCTAAAGATAACCACTGAAGAAACCAAAATTGACTTCCTGAATAATTGAATTCAAACCGAATATCACGACTAGCATGCATCAAAGAAACCACACATGCAGCAATGCAAATTCTTCCTAATTAAAAGTCAGCGATTATAGAATTCGATTCGTAGTTCGATTAATTGAACACATGACGGTGTAAGGTTTAAAAATTGACGGGTATTCCATGTATATACACGTTAGGTGTCTGAAGATCAAATTTCGCGCGTCTAGAGTTAAAATTTGGCTTCAACTTTTGAATTTTCCGGCTGGAGGTAACGTACCAGTTATATTCCGATTTCAATGATTCGTAAATGCGTGATTAATAGTGCTCCAAGAAGTGAAACAGATTTTAAGAAATGCCGAGACGTACCGACCTATGGCGTCATATTTCCGCCAAAATTAAAGATCGTATTTGCAACATTATAGTTCGTATTCGCAATATTATAGTTCGTATTCGCAACATTATAGTTTGTATTCGCAACTATAGTTCGTATTCGCAACATTATAGTTCGTATTCGCAACATTATAGTTCGTATTCGCAACATTATAGTTCGTATTCGCAACATTATAGTTCGTATTCGCAACATTATAGTTCGTATTCGCAACATTATAGTTCGTATTCGCAACATTATAGTTCGTATTCGCAACATTATAGTTCGTATTCGCAACATTATAGTTCGTATTCGCAACATTATAGTTCGTATTCCCAACATTATAGTTCGTATTCGCAAGTTGAATTTTGGCGGATGAAGGTGTCAAAACTCCGCCAAAATTCAAGTTTGTAAATTAAAGTTCATATTTGGAAAAATTCGCTACAAGTGGAAACACTGAAAAGCAACAGTGCTTGGGGCTTGGATTCTCTCATCCAGCTGCGATTTTATACTGTTATCTTTTGGCAATTTGCCTATTAAAAATGAATCAAGACGATACAAATACGGCGAGGGAAGCGCTTTTGCAGGTGGCAGATTGCCTATACGTGTGATTTTAGGCTCCAGTTACACGATACCGGATTCGCATCTTACAACTTTTCATATTTAAAGTTTTTGACTAATTCTGTTATATTATCTACCCTGGATTCCAGAGCCTTCGACAGTAAATAATAAATTGAAACGTCACGAAGGCTCTGGTTCAACGGGGGAGATTCTTTGATTACACCGCGCCAATCACAAAACAGAATTAGTGGTTTTAGTACAGATTCTGTACTATAACTACTATTCTTTCTAACGTCATGTTGAATCCCATGCGCACTTCACAGTGGTAAGGGGCGGACCAATTGATTTTTGAGGGGGGGGGGGGTTGGAAGATTTCGAAAAGAAATTTCCTGCAATCCAAGGAGAAAGAAAAAAAAAATCATGCAGCATATAGACCAATTGCGAAACTTAGTGACCGCGCCTTCAACTGCACGAAAACGAGGCTTATTATGCAAAAACAAATCATTCTGCTATATTTTTATATGGCGAAAAATGAATTTCAGTGTTTGAGACGCGTTTTTATGGTAATCTCTTCATTTTTTTTCAATACTTTTGTTTTGACTATGTAAATCTTTATTTAACTTGTTCATAGATTTAGTCTTACTTCAAATTTCATTGTTTTTTTGCGGCGTGCGAGGCAAAGTTTTGCTGTTTTTCGCCGTCCGTTAAAAGAAGCAGATTATACCAGAGAAAGAATCAGGTATTTTCCGTCTGTTTTATTAATACTTTTCAAAGAATAAGTTGTAACATTGATTAATTTTGTTTCAGTTGTAATATAATAGCAAGTTTTCGATTTTAACTTTAAAAATATGAAAGTAAATGTCGGGCAAAATTTGTAGAAATTTTATGTTATTATCCTTTGACAAAATCTTTTTTTCTCGCACGAAGTCTAAAAAAATCTGGGTAGAAAGAGTTATATTTTAGTTTATTAAGTTATACTGGCTATTTTATTTGCATCTTGATCAGATTTTAAAGTCTAGATTGATCTTTTCCATATGTTTGTTCCATCGCATGATAAAACAACAACGAAATATCTCTCCAAAGCGGGTGAAAATATAGTGGGAAATCGATGTTTAGATAAATTTAACAAATATTTATATAACCTAGCACGAAATATTAAGAAAAGACAAAGAGATTCAAGAAAAAACACTTTAAAAACCCTAAAATTCACTTTTCGCTATGTAAAAATATAGAAATTGTTTTGTTTTTGCATAATAAGCCTCGTTCTCGTGCAGTATGAAGGCGCGGCCACTAAGTTTCGCAATTGGTCTATAATCGAGAAAAAAAATATCATGCAAAAGAGAGCGCTCAAAAAAAAAATTCTACATGTAAATCTACTGACGTTCTTCACTTCAATATTGTGTCCACAAGCTTGCAAGATTTTGCATTTTTGAGCAGGCACATTTGCTTAAAAGAGCACGGGGTAAACAGTGGACAACATCACAGGGATTCTACCGCCTTTGGACTTTGGAACCTATAACATACGATAGCCTGTGGCGTTCCCTGGCAAAATTGTTGCCCCCCCCTGAGAAAATCTGGGCTTAAGATATGTACAAGTTTATAAGTTATTTATACATATCTAATATGCATGGTAGAAAAAGTATTTTTGGATGATTGAATCTGTGTGCGTTTTTTCATAACATAGCTCCAAACTATTAAAGTTTCAAAGGCCCATCTACAGGATGCAAGTTGAACGTACTGTATATACGATGATTTTAATGCGAAAATGCCAGTTTAGAGAGGCTAGATTTTAAAAAATTTCTGAAGAGGATGCAACCCGATCCCCAACAAGCTATCTGTATGAACGATTGAAAAGCTACAGAGCGATATTTGGTGGAACCATATAAGATATCTATGGGTGGAACATTGTTGTTTCGGAGGGCAGTTAAAAATCGCATTATTGAAATTTTGTTTTATTACATATTAATCAAAGCTCATTTTGTGATTTTCCCTTGTTTAAAATAAAGGACAGTAAGTGTTCCTTAGGCTTAGTACAGCAAAGTTGTTGGACGAATCCATGGCTGAAAACGTAGGAAATAGCATTTCCGAGGTTCAAATTTTAAAATTTCCTCGGGGGAGCATGCTCCCGAACCCCCAAGGTTACAGGTCATTCATATACTGTACCTTCCCCATTTTCGAGTACTGTACTCTATCCCTGCATGTTTTAGGTTTTGATGCAGTTATACATTTTTTGTAAGTAAACCTGCATGCTTTAGTGTGGGGAACATTAAGACATATCCATATAAAATAAAGCACAGTAACAATTCCTTGGCCCCTCTTGGAATTCAGTTCTCGGCCTTCTCTGACTGAAAACCCCGGCTACGTCTCTGACGATAGCTATATGAAAGCCCCAAAAAAATATTCTGCCGCGAAATATATTGGGGGAAAATATCTTGCGCTGCACTTTTACAGGAAAAAAGTATCCGTCTTGTTCCCCTGGGCGGAAAAAAATTTCTTGCACAGTCTGAATCTTCCACCTCCCCCCCCACAAAAAAAAATCAAATGGTCCGCCCCTATATACGATACGATATCGATATATATATATATATAAACGATACCTGATTCATCCGGTACCGTGTAAAGGCCTGATTCCACGAGGCGGAATTTTTCGACCGAAACGAAATTTCTCTTTGTCTTTTTACAATTAGTTCTGCTCGAGAGCTCATGAAACAAAGAGAAATTTCGATTCGGTCGAAAAATTTCGCCTAGTGGAAAACCGCCTTAAGGCCGTTTTCCACTAGGCGGAATTTTCCGCGCGGAGCGCAATTTCTCTTTGTCTTTTCTAATTAGTTCCACCCGAGAAATCACAAGACAAAGAGAAATTCCGCTCCGCGCGCAAAATTCCGCCTAGTGGAAAACAGCCTTTAAAGCCTGTTTTCCACTAGCGAATTTGTTCGCGCGAATCTTTTGTAGTTATGAGCTCTCGGATGGAACTAATTAGATTTTTAAGCGCGAAGAAATTCGCTAGTGGAAAACAGGCTTAAATTAACTGGGGCCTAAATCACACGTATATATATAGGCAATCTGCCACCTGCAAAAGCGCTTCCCTCAACCCTCGTCGAATTTATATCGTCGTCATTCATTTTAATAGGCAAACCGCCAAAAGATAACAGTATATAAAATCGCAGCTGGATGAGAGAACCCAAGCCCCAAGCACTGTTGCTTTTCAGTGTTTCCACTTGTAGCGAATTTTTCCAAATATGAACTTTAATTTACAAACTTGAATTTTGGCGGAGATTTGACACCTTCATCCGCCAAAATTCAACTTGCGAATACGAACTATAATGTTGCGAATACGAACTATAATGTTGCGAATACGAACTATAATGTTGCGAATACGAACTATAATGTTGCGAATACGAACTATAATGTTGCGAATACGAACTATAATGTTGCGAATACGAACTATAATGTTGCGAATACGAACTATATATAATGTTGCAAATACGATCTTTAATTTTGGCGGAAATATGACGCCATACCGACCTAGGTCAGATTTAGGTCGGCCCGTTTTTGACGATCTCAATTTTGACGGTTTTCGAGGGCTTCAAAATGGATGCCGACAAAGGAAAAAGGTTGCTTCGCGCGAAAAAATTCGCTAGTGGAAAACCGGCTTAATAGAGGGTAATAAAGCGCATTTAGGGGCGGACCATTTAATTTTTAAGAAAAAAATATCATGCAACATATAATCGAGAAAAAAAATCATGCAAAATAGAGCGCTCAACGTTCTTCACTTCAGTATTGTGTCCACAGACTTGCAAAATTTTTGCATTTTTGAGCAGGCACATTCGCTTAGAAGAACACGGTGTGAACATTGGACAACATCACAGGGATTCTACCGTGGCGTTCTCTGTCAAAATTGTTGCCCCGAGAAAATCTGGGCTTAAGATATGTACAAGTTTATAAGTTATTTATACATATCTAATATGCATGGTAGAAAAAGTATTTTTGGATGGCGTTTTTGATACATACTGTAGCATACTGTAGCTCCAAACTACATAGGCCCATCTACAGGATGCAAGTTGAACGTGCTGCATATACGATGATTTTAATGCGAATTCGAAAATGCCAGTTTAGAGAGTATAGATTTTAAAAAATTTCTGAAAATGATGCAACCCGATCCCCAACAAGCTATCTGTATGAACGATTGAAAAGCTACAGAGCTATATTTGCATGGTGGAACGTTGTTGTTTCGAAGGGCAGTTAAAAATCGCATTATTGAAATATTGTTTTATTACGTATTATTATATAAAGTATAGTGCTTTATAGAGATTTCGAGCACTGATAAAAGTGATAATCTCACATGTGAGATTATTCATGATAATCTCACATTTGAAAATTATCGTTTTTCAATTATCGCTCTTTTGTAAAAATTATCGCTTTTCAAAGACTGTCCTTTATATAATAAATAGAAAAATATATGGGTGCTTGTAAATACCTGATTTATTTCTCGTGTTGAACATGATATCGAAATAAATCTGGTATTTCCGCGCACCCATGTATTATTCTCTATTTAATCAAAATATTATTAATTTTCCTTTGTTTAAAATAAGGACAGTAAGTGTTCCTTAGGCTTACTACAGCAAAGTTGTTGGACGAATCCATGGCTAAAAACGCAGGAAATAGCATTTCCGAGGTTCAAATTTTAAAATTTTCTCGGGGGAGCATACCCCCGAACCCCCCAAGGTTACAGGTAATTCATATACTGTACCTCCCCCATTTTCGAGTACTCTACGCTATCCCTGCATGTTTTAGGTTTTGGTGCAGTTACACATTTTTTGTAAGTAAACCTGCACGTTTTAGTGTGGGGAACATTAAGACATAACCATATTAAATAAAGCACAGTGAAAATGGCGCCTCTTGGAATTCAGTTCTCGACCTCCTCTGACTGAAAACCCCGGCTACGTCTCTGACGATAGCTATATGAAAGGGCAAAAAAAGGTATCCTGCCGCGAAATACATTGGGAAAAAATATCTTGCGCTGCATTTTACAGGAAAAAATATATGTCTTGTTAATTCCCCTGGGCGGAAAAAAATTCTTGCACAGTCTGAATCTTCCACCCCTAAAAAATCAAATGGTCCGCGCCACTTAAACAAACACATTTAGGCCTACTATAGGCTAATGACTCGGCAAAATTACCAAACAACAGTCGGCAAAAGATCACTCACCGCCCCCACCCCCACTAATATAGGGTTATAGTGCCGCCCCTGTACAAAATGCATTGATTCATATATTCGTACTTAAATTAACTAAGTTACAGTAGTTATTAGTTGTTAGTTAAGTTAATTACTAATTATGAATAATTTTAAAAACTATATTTTCAAGGTTATATCGTTTGAAACCCTTGCGAAAGTTATCGTCCTTACTTCTGTATGATCAGGGAGGCTGTAGTCACAACCATCCAGGTATCGGTGATGTCAAGTTTGTGAAAGATCTGAGAAGCAATAAAATTGTGACTAGAAACTTTCAATGTTCGAGATTTGGAAGTCACTTTACTAAAAATCTTGGATGGGTAGGTTAATTCCTGAAATTGTTGATATATCTATTGGTAAACCACACGCTACGTCGCAAAAGTATTTCCTTTTATACCGACGTAATTTACATATATATCAATAATAACATCGGTATATTTATTGACGCAATGACACCTTGTCTGAACGAGAAAATTAAAGACCAGGTGTTGAGAAAAGACTATAAAGTCGTTTTATGAAACGCAGTATCCTGAAATTACTATTAACAATGAAAAATATGGACGCTTCAAAATGGCTTCGTGTGTGACTTTATTCGTTTTCTCGATCATTATCTGCTTAGAATAAAACACAATGGTAGAATATAAACTCTTTCACCAGTTTTAGATTTAAAAATAGTTTCTGGTTGGCTTTGTCTTCTCTGCAAAAATTGCTAAAATGAAATGTAAAACGATAATGCTTGGATTGAAATTTTAGTGGCTACTTTTCACTTTACAAGTTTCGAAAACACAATACAGCGTGACCGTCACCGTATGCTATACATTAAAAATATGACACATCAAAAGAAAAACTACGGTACAATCTAAGATATTGTAATATAAAATTATTCAAAATGAAATGAATAAAATTACAAATTGCTTGAACGCCATTAATAAGCTATCTATAAACACTGAAAAAACAAAATTTATTCTTTTCAGAAACTTAATAATGGTTCAATAAACATTTCAATCAATAATAACAATATAAGACAAGTCAAAAACATCACATTTCTAGGAATTGTTCTTGACCAATTTCTGACATGGAGTAATCACTTGCAATTGGATTTTATTACAAAAAAAATTATCAAATGTGCAGCAATTATTTCCAGGATTCGACATTTCACAAACCTAAATTCCTTAAAACTAATATATTATGCTTTGTCCATCCATATCTAACTTATGGTAATTTACTCTGGGTTACCACCTATAAATCACGTTTTCTAAAGTTAGTGAATATTCAATACTCAAAAAAAAAATTGGTCAGATTAATGACTTTCAAATCTTATTTCGATCACTCTGAACCAATTTATAATGACTTACAAATACTCAATTTAGATAAAATAAATTATTATTTAACGAGTATATTCATGTTCCGATATTTTCATCTACAGAATTTACCAGAATTATTGATAAACTATTTTTTGACAAATAAGCAAACCATACACAGTACTAAAATGCGGTGCGCGCCTACAAATAAAACTTTCGGCGTTTCCGCCTACATGCACAAGTAAAATTATGTTTAGCACGCTACAGTGCTACACATTCTCCTGTCGGCCGCCAGTTGGTCCGTACGTTAGAACCAAAACTGCGTTTTAAAGCCTTAAAATAAAATATTTTGAGCTCAAAATACTATCAAAATGAGGAGAAAAGTGAGACGAATCCACTGACATACGCGGCCGAAAACGAGAAAACCGCAACAATTCCGAACTGCATTTTTAATTAGTTTAATAATTTTGAGCGATTTGTCAACCATACAATTTCGTTATTTTGAAGGTTTTAATGTGCAGTTTTAATAATATTAAAACTGCACATTAAAACCTTCAAAATATAATCCCCGAGCCGGCGGCGCGAAGCGCCGTGCGAGGGTACTAATTCCCCCCGGCTATTTACATCCGGGGAAACGAAAGCATTAGCGGAGTCTAAAGTTCATCAAATATCGCGGGCGCATGGTTCACCGTTCATGGGTGGTCATCCCAGTGAACTCCACTATATACTGGAACGATAACTGCTGATAAACATGCCCATACTTGCCTGAAGCCAAGATGGCGGAAATTGAAGCTCGTTTTGTAGGTATAAAACACGCGTGATTTTTGCGTGGGCTCTGTCACGAGGAGTCGGAGCGGGAAAGTGTGTTATATAATTTCACAAGTAGGATTCAAAGACCAAGAAATTTCGGGGTTTTTACTTGAAATGCATAAGATTTTTGAACTATTTTAACAGCAATTTTAATACAAAGTATATTTCTTGATAATAAGATGTAATCAATCGAGTATTAAAGTTTATATTTTATCGAGCGACATCGTTTTGTCTTATAAATATACTGACTGAAAAGTCAAACGTTCCAACAGCAACGAATTGGTTCAGTTTGGGCTATATTTGTGGACTCAGGGCGACGAATCAATAATTAAAAGATAGGTATTGTATTATTTTACTCTTATTTTACTCTTATTTGCTATAACTATTGATTTTTGAACAAGATCAATCTGCTTAAATGGTGCCTGTCACTGGACATTCCATTCTGTATGATTGTAGATATAGATAGATAGAAAAATTTTATTTACCCACTCTAACCCTGTTAACCGAAGCTGATTTCCACAGGGGGCATGTAGTGCTTCCCGTATGTGAAGAGACATAATATATAATATTTGTCTGCTGCCACTTTATTAGATTTACTTGGTGGTCATCTGCGATCATATTCATATCTTACTTGTGCACCTACTACCTAGCTCGTGGTCTGCAAACACAGATTTGTTGCCATCCAGGAGAAAATGATGACAAATTTCCAGAATCATTTTGCTTTTTAGGTTCTTCATGTTGTTGATGCTGTTGTCTTTCTGGCAAACATATATACAGCTTGAAGATATGTTCACAGTGTTCAATTATAGTGTAAACATACTTTGATTTGTAGTGTACTTGTTATGGTTAAATTAACCCATCAAGTGCCAGCGCTATCCCCTTGACAAGTGAAATTGTCTGGCGTTAGAAAGAGTCTGGCGTTAGACAGAGTAAAATAGTAAAGTAGCGTGCAATGTGACTCAATGGGTTAACTAGACACATGGGCAGATAGGCTAGTTAACCCATTAAGCACCAGCGCTATTCCCTTGATGAGTAAAATCATCTGGAGTTAGACAGAGTAAAATAATAAAGTAGGGTGCATCAGGGCGCAATGCGACTCAATGGGTTAATTTCACAATTTGGTTCTATTCTGTGCCCTTTACAAGGGCCTTGTAAGGAACAATTGCCACTTGTGATATACAGTAGAACTGTTTGTAATGTTACTCTGAGTGTGTATCCACACCAGGCAAGCTTGAAAAATGTGCCTGGCCATGGTGGGAATCGAACCTACGACCTTTGGAATACCAGTCCAAGAGTAACACCCAGAGTAACATTGCAAACATCACATTCACCTGAGTACACAACACCAACACAGTAGAACAGTTGTTAACCCCTTTAAGTGACAATGCACCCTGATGCGCCGTACTTTAGTATTTTATTCTGTCTAACGCCAGGTGATTTTATTTGTCAACTGGAGAGTGCTGCCACTCAAAGACAATGGGTTAATGGGCATTCAGGCCAATTGTGGAAGTGGTCATTGAGTACTTACAGTTTGTGCAGTTTGACTGTACATAGTTTTACTGTAAATATATATGTGTATTTTATGCCTGGTATGGTCAAATGTTGTCGGTATGTAATTTATTTAAAAAATACTATATATTTATCCATGTCAGGTGATGTGTAATACAATTATTGCAGTAAGGCTTGATTAATACATTGTTGCAAAAATAAACACTTGCCTGTGAAATTAAATTTTTGGCTTATTTTCTTTGTTACTGATATAATATTCATTACTTTTGCACTTGTGAATTGTACAGTTAACTGGCATGTTATTTTTTCCTTCTGAAAGGAGATAGCTTTTGTTTTTCACTTTAGAAAATGATTTTTTTCTTAAAATTTCAGAAAAAATTTGTTCTCTGACAGGTGAAAAAGGACTGGGGAGAGTTAAAATTTATTGAAAGATTTGTTTCTGTTTTTGCACGAAAATACTCATTTTTAGTGATACATACAGACCTGCCAACTCTCACTGATTTCCCGTGTGACTCACGAATTCAGGCATTATCTCACGGACTCACGGAAACATTTTCAAATCTCACGGATTCACGACTTTGAAATTTTAACCACCACTACACAGTAAAAACAAATTGGTTAAAATGACAAAAAAAAATTGGTCGTTTGAATGCGTCTGAGACAACCAGTTTAAATTGGTCGTTTTAACCAAAAAAGTAATTGGTCAAATTGACCATTTATTTAGTTGGTCAAATTGACCAATTATTTATTGGTCAAAACAACCGGAAATAATTGGTTGTTTTGACCAATAAATAAATGGTCAATTTGACCAATTAATTATTTGGTTAAAAAGACCAATTTAAACTGGTTGTCTCAGACGCATTCAAACGACCAATTTTTTTTGGTCATTTTAACCAATTTCAAATGACCAAATTAAAATTGGTTAAACATTTAAATTGGTTAAAATGATCAAAATTGCTTTCCATTTCGCCATTAAACCATTCAAAACGTGCTTGAAAAACAATAATTTATTAACAAATAAATATTAAGATTAAAATACAAAATCAATATACAGTATATGCAATATAATAACTTATAGGGATGAAACGTCACACGAAACCTCTCTGACTGTAAATATTTCTACAATATTTACTCGTCGAAGGCTATCAAGTCATATAGCCAAAACTTGTGAAAATAAATATTTACACGCATGCATGCAGTCAGAGAACCATTTCATATTTCACAGCGGACTCCGTTTGACCGTAAATTCTAGAGCCAAAGGGGCGGGATTACAGTTGGATTTAGAGAAATGTGGCGGATAAACAAGAAAGGCCGTTGTTTTCAAAACGGAAAGCCCATTTCTGCAAACAGAGATGTAATATTGTAGACGAAATCAAATTTTAGATTTTGTTGATGTAGCGATGAACTATATTTGTAATGTGCAAGTCAGGAGAAGCAAATGCGAAGGCCTTTATCGTGATATTTTTCTCCTTCTCTAACAATCCTTTTATTTGAAAGTTGAAGTAAGACGACGAGAAATCAACTTCCGTGTCGTCAACTTCGGTTGTAAGACGTGCATGTTTCGAATCCATCGTAAGAGAAACTCATTAGATTTTCTTCTATCATAAAAACGAGCGTTGCTCTCTTTGCAGCATAATAGTCGTAAATAATTAACTTTCACTATGGACATAGTTATCGACAACTTTATTTAGCAAAAACAACAATGGCAACGAAGTGCATGGCACGCATTAAACGACTTCTATCTATTGCGCGCCAACTGTAATCCCGCCCCTTAGAAATATTGTCATTGTCACAGCCCAACGTGCTTTGCGAACGCATGCTGCTAGATCATGTTGTTTTACTTGGAGAAGATGGGTTGATCTTTGTGATTGATAATTTTGGAGGATGATATGGAAGTTGATTTGTCAAATAAAAGGATTGTTATAAAAGGAGAAAATATAACGACAAAGGACTTCGCATTTGATTCTCCTGGCTTGCACATCACAAGTAGTTCATCACACTTAGAGTACATCAACAATCTCCCAATAAAAAACAGTTCCCATAATACCAAGGATGGATTTTGGATTTTTGGTGGAAATAGTGGGGGAAGTGGAAATAAATTTAGGGAAGGTGAAGCACTTAACCCATTGAGTGACAGCACTCTGACAAGTGAAATTGTCTGACATCCAAAGTGGGGCACATTGCCACTTGAAGGGTTAGTAGCGTGCATGGACAGATAGTTTGATTAACACATTGAGTGGTGGCACTCTCCCCCTGACAAGTGAAATTGTCTGACATCTAATTAGACAGTAAAATAATAAAGTGGGGCACATTGTCACTTGAAGGGTTAGTAGGGTGTATGGACAGATAGTTTGATTAACCCATTGAGTGGCAGCACTCTCCTCCTGACAAGTGAAATTGTCTGACATCTAATTAGACAGTAAAATAATAAAGTGGGGCACATTGCCACTTGAAGGGTTAGTAGGATGCATGGGCAGATAGTCTGATTAACCCATTGAGTGGTGGCACTCTCCCCCTGACAAGTGAAATTGTCTGACATCTAATTAGACAGTAAAATAATAAAGTGGGGCACATTGCCACTTGAAGGGTTGATAGGGTGCATGGACAGATAGTCTGATTAACCCATTGAGTGGCGGCACTCTCCCCCTGACAAGTGAAATTGTCTGACATCTAATTAGACAGTAAAATAATAAAGTGGGGCACATTGCCACTTGAAGGGTTAGTAGGGTGCATGGACAGATAGTTTGATTAACCCATTGAGTGGCAGCACTCTGCCCCTGACAAGTGAAATTGTCTGACATCTAATTAGACAGTAAAATAATAAAGTGAGGCACATTGCCACTTGAAGGGTTGATAGGTGCATGGGAAGATAGTCTGATTAACCCATTGACTGTCAGCACTCTCCTCCTGACAACTGACAAGTAAAATAATACAGTGGGGAGCATCCAGGCTGCTGGGCACATCGCCATTTAAAGGAGTGACCTTAAATTTATGAGGCATTAACCATATATATTTGGATAATAATACCATGAATCTGGCTGGATATTTTCAACTATCCAACATACTATATCGTGTACATATCTGGCTGGATAGCAAAAACTATCCAACCTATCCTGTATCCAGCAGGATAGCAAAAAAGACTCTATTCTCTACACCCCTTCAAAGAACTTAAAGTAGGTAACATTTAGAAGAGGAAATTGTTTCTTAGGTGTTAATACTTAAAACGTGAAATATGGGCAAGCACTCCACCATCGAGTTAAATATCGCAGTAGTTAAAGTGGGGAGTGTTAGGTAAAATATTTGCATCTAAATATGTCAACATGAAACATGGGCAGAGTCTAGCTAGACACTTCCCTGGACAAATAAAATTGTCCGGCATTAGTTAAAATAACATTTAATTTTAACAAAGTGCTGAAAATTAGGCTTATTGGAGTATTATTATTCATGCATTTTTAGGACTTAACTGTCAATAAATCAAGTTGCCATATAACACATCAAATTGACATTTTTATCTAAACCGACCCACTTATCTGTATATATATATATATATATATATATATATATATATATATGACAGACCTGCCAACTCTCACGGATTTCCCGTGTGACTCCGAATTCAGGCATTATCTCACGGACTCACGGAAACATTTTCAAATCTCACGGATTCACGACTTTGAAATTTTAACCACCACTATAGACTTTAAAATTGGAGTGATTGAAGTGAAATGAAACTAGCCATTGACGGTAATTCTAATTTGTAAAAAATCCCCAACACAATTTATTTACTCATTCCTAAAGTAGTCTAACTACTCCGCCATTTTGAATAATCTAAGCGGTATGCTCCATTATTGTATCGTTTTAGTAAGTAAACTGTTGAGTTAAAGTTTTATTTTGGAGGACAGTAATTAAAAATTGCTATGTCACGAACATAGATCAGTCATCTGCAGGCAATGATTACAGTAATCGTCTTATCCAGAATTACCCCAGATTTTCAGTATTTTATCTCCAGAATTAAGGGTCAATCTCAAGAAACTTTCGATCAGATCTCCAGATTTGTTGCTGTTGGAGGTTGGCAGGTCTGTACATAGCCTACCTAAAAGGTAAAAAATAAATGAAAAAGTAAGATTGATGTTACTTTAGTCCATATTCGCTGTGTTCTTTTCAAATTCCTCACCGAAAGTCCTGAAAACACAAAAGTTTGCCGATGTTTCTTGGCGGCTTTTTTGCTGAACTTGTTTTTCACTCATCAAATAAGTTGAGATAAAATGACAAAATGTTTCTAAAATTTACTTCTTCTGAAAGACCACTTTCTCTAGTTCGCTAGAGGCGTAGAAAAGCTCGACTTTCAAACAATTGGCTGAAAAATTATGAAGATTTCCCATAAAATGATGAACATTTTTCATACGGAATTTAGTAAATTTCCGCGTAGGGGCCTGGATCATACCTACAAAACGAGCTTCAATTTCCGCCATCTTGGCTTCAATTTTTGAGCCGCAGTTATCGTTCCAGTATATAGTAGAGTTCACTGGGTCATCCTCACTGATCTCAAAATATAGCGGACTGTCGTGAATAGCGAACACTGATTGGTCAAATTTAAAATTTGTTGTTGTGAGATGAACTGACGACTTCAACTGACAGATACTTCATGAAAATAATTTGCTTTTTGCACTGCAGTATTTTGTACGTTTGCAAAAAACTTTGACAGCTTTCAAAGCAATTTGCTCTATAAAGAGTGTAATAAAACAATTATGGTATCAAATACCAATTGAAAAGATATGGACTACGATATGGAGCCAAATGAAGAGCGGCAAGGAAACGACAAGAAAGCCGAACGTCTCGCGAAAAGGAGGGAGCCAGCGAAGACGACAACGTTTGCTCGAGGAGACTGCTGAGGAAAGAGAAGCTCGCCTGGGAAAGCGTAGAGAAGCATGGAAAAAAAAGACTGCTGAAGCGAAAGGTATTAAAGCAAAGGCTTGTCTTCACAACGCTATGTACCAATGATACTGTAGCTATACAAGTTTAAGTATGATATTCGACCCTCTATATTCGACTATTTCTTCACAATTTTCCAATAAAGAGTTTGTCATGACACGCTCAAGTCAGTATAACCAGACTGTATTTTATTTATATCAGTTATCAAATACCGTCGGTGGCAACTAAGGGTGAACAGTTGCAGATACAACATTCTCTATTCTCATTAAAAAGCCTGTAAAAGTTTCCAGTAGGTCTCTAGCCCAACAAGTTCAGACAAAGTTTTGTTACTTATTTTTATTGCACACATGGGAAACAACAATTAAGTGTTGTTGTTCTTGACAAACATTGAAGATTCTAATCACGCGAATGTTTTTATGAGCGACTGTTCATCGTTAGTTGCAAACGACGGTACAATATACTATGAACATTTTTCCGACTGTGACCGAATGTGCAACGATATATTTTTCAAAGTTGTTAACAATTCCTAAAATTTGTTTATAGTAAAACAGCCTGCTCAGCACTCACTACTCACGATGATTTCATTTAGAAATGCAGTTACCAGGAAAGGAACTGATTCTAAAATATGTAAAATTAAAAGCTTTGGCTATTACGATGTGAAGACAAGGTACAAACTTTTATAGTTGCTATTTGTTATAAATCCTATAAATAAA
>CACRXK020005795.1:0-21466 GCA_902702795.2 Paramuricea clavata
ATATATATATATATATATATATATATATATATATATATATATATATATATATATATATATATATATATATATATATATATATATATGCATATATATTATTGTACATATCTATCTATCTATCTATCTATCTATCTATCTATATATATATATATATATATATATATATATATATATATATATATATATATATATATATATATATATATATATATATATATATATATGGCTAGCTTTTCACAGAGGCATAACGGATTCAACGAATGCGGGTTATGCCTCTGTGAAAAGCTAGCCATCTTGAAAGGACGAAACGCACGCCTTTTGAACACACGAGACAAACTTATCTCCAAATGTAGACATGAAAACAAATTTTACATACAAAATTATAAGAACGAGATAACATAAATCATTTGCTCGAGAGGTTTTAACAATTACGCATAGGTTTTAAGTAGGTTTTGAATTAATTTACTAAGTTTCAAATTTTAAATCAGTTTTAGTTGAACACTCGCACAGGTCCCAATAGGTTTTATTTAGATTGATTTTATGTAATTAGCACAGTAGCTTGGTATACCATCGCAAGTGTACCAGCAATAGGTGAAATGTTTAAAGCATTTCAAACATATCAAATAAAGAAAATGCAGTATACATTACATGATGTAAGCTTTGAAGCAGATTACAACAGTGTACACGAATTATATGAAATATGGGCAGCAAACTGGGGCATGCCAAGCTTCGCAGGAAAAAGCGAAATAGCAACTGTACCAAATATATTGCCTGGATGTCAATGGAAGAGCTTTATAATTCCAACAGTTGATAACAGACTAAAACGTGAAACTTAAGTAGCAGCACATTAAATTTTTGAAATTTTTTTTATTTTTCATTTTTTCATTTTTCATTATGTATGTATGTATATATATATATATATATATATATATATATATATATATATATATATATATATATATATATATATATATATATATATATATATATATATATATATATATATATATATATATGTATATATATATATATCAAAAACTCATTAATAATTCAGGAGGAAAACACAAAGAAAAATCATAAGCGTGTCGTGGTTTTATATGTGATAAAAAATCATGTTAATTTACATAAACTTTAAATTAGCTTTGATTTTCTCGGTTTAGACAAAGTTTATTTTAAAAATTACTTCGCCAATGAACTCGTATAAGATGAGTCGTTTTTGAAGCCATTTAAAGCACTTGTAGTCGTGTTTTATCACATATAAAACACTCCGCTACGCGTCGTGTTTTATATGTGATAAAACACGACTACAAGTGCTTTAAATATTACATATATATATATATATATATATATATATATATATATATATATATATATATATATATATATATATATATATATATATATATATATATATATATATAATCCACATATTTTGGGGAGGAGCCCAGTTTTGGAAAGTAATAAGCATAAAAATATCACCCTCTTATTGCGTTGATAAAGGCAGATTTTCCTGAGCCACTATCTCCTGTTATGGCAAATCGTATTTTCACTTCTTTCCACCCTTCAAGTTTTCTCCTGAGAAACTCTTCAATGCCCCAAACACCATTTTCGTTAATGTATGATCTTGCATCAGCCAAGTACATTTCTTTTAATATTTTCTCTAATTCTGTCTCGTCTTTGCATCAGAGGGCAAAACAAACAATATGTGAACAAACTGTTTAACTATACTGAAATATAACATGAACAAAAGGATGCGTGACTTAAAAGCCGCGCATAACCTGCATGTTGTCGGGGCCTTCCCCAATAATGTCATGATATATCATATCATTCCATGTGGCACATGCACAGACGAATCTCAGATGTGGTTTCAGGATTCAAATAAACTTTAACAATTAAAGATTGGATAAGCAAAAAACCTTCGTGTTGCATGCTTTTTTAAAGTACTGCAAACAGTGTTCTTCCTATCGTCTGAAAGTTTTGGCTTTAGCCAAATGTAGGTCCTATACAGGGTGTATCAGAAAAAAACGGAGTCCATCTTTTGTACTTAATAACTATCGGCTTGCTATATTTAATAAAACGGTTTTAGTCTTATTTTAAGGCCCGCTCATTTATCTTTCGAACAAATAGTCATCCGTGTCTTTAGTGCAAGTAATAACTGCACAGAAGAAAATTTAGTAAAACCTATAATTTTTAGATGCCGCTTAATTATCCAAATTACTATGATATTCCATAGTCGGTTACAATGTTTGAATTTTCTTGTTCAAAATTTAATGTTCTTGTTGCCACATCAGAAAAACCAGTAAAAACTTGTTAAAAACATTCTAAAAGAGATTAGGTTGTTTTATTTATTTCAAAATCCTAAATTATTTCCAGAAATCATCAAAACAATCTTATGTTCATGATGCATCGTCCGAACTAACGCCATCGAATCGGGCGCAATGTAAACATAAATTAGCAAGTTGACGGCAAGCTAAAACACGCTTCAGCTGGGAATATAAACGCATTTGAAGTCAGCAAGTGAATTTAAAATAGTGTATTGGAAGCCTTTATTACTTAGTTTTTACAAGCTATTGCCAAAATGCCTCAATTTGCTCGTTTTCTTGACAAAATAAGTTATTTTCATCAAGTACCGATTTGTTATTGCATCTCAAATTTTTGACTCTCCAATCGCAATCACTTAAAATACTATTATTCACGAACTACTGGATTAAATTTACGAAATAACCCATCGTTAGAAAGCTGAATGTCTATGCTTTAAAACAAATGTAAACCCGAACGTTTTACTCTAATATTAGTTTCGAAATTTATATTTGAAGCGAGGACTCCGTTTTTTATGATACACCCTGATATATAGGCTGTTGAAGTATTACATTTGTTATTTAATCAGCCGAGTGAGGCAGGTTCTGCAGAATATATATTACCGGAAGAATATCAGTACAGTATCAGTACCGAAGAATATCAGTATTGTTGAAGCAAATTTTAGGAAATATAGGCTAATTGCTTAATTATGGCAAGGGGTTGCTGCATGTGTATCTATTTCTATAGTATTACCAATGCCATGTGCACTGTTGACCACTCCACACCAAATTAGAGCAATTATGAGTTGAATGATTGACTTGGTCGTCGCAAAATTCCACTTCATTCCGCTTCATTCACTGATAAGGGCTGCTATAAGTATTGCCTAAGAAATGATAAAAGATCACTGTATGCTTGTTTGGTATACAAAGTTCTCATATTAGATTTATTAACAATTAAAATAGACTTATCGATTCCTGTCTATATAGCTGTTTATAAGTGAGGTTAGGAATTTGACAAATAAGATGCAATAACATTTTATTACACGCTTTATTTTACGACGCTAGCACCGACAACTACGAAAGTTGATTTCCACAGTGGCGTCCTATTAAAATATTACAAATTAAAGAATATAAAAAGGAAGGAAACTAAGTATACTACTATATGTAGATTATTAAAAGCTACAGTAATTTACGGTGGTGTGTCCCAGATAAAGATATGATTAAAGAATCCAGACTGGATTCTTAACATCGAATATTTTGTTTTATAAAACTTTTAAGTAAGTAAATATATAAAACTTTTAAGTAAGTTGAGTTTGCTTAGCTTCAAGCAGAAGGTTATTCCATGCAAAGATAAGCACCGCTATATATTTAAAGCTTCTTTTGAGAAATTCTCTTGTCTGGCTTTGGAAAGGCCAGATCAGTTCGAGAATTTCTAAGATTATATAATTCTTTAGTAAAATATTCCTAATTACGAATGAATCTTTCAGAGTCGGTGTAGCACTATTACTCAAGACTTTATATAAGAATGTTGGCTTAGTTAAATTTTTTTGTGGTATTTTCGTATTTCTACTGCAATTACTCGCAGAGTTCTGTAATATTCATTCTTTCCGTCATATATTACGGAAATTGAGTAACACGGATCGATATGAGTTAAAGTGCCCCTGACACAAAAAATGATTTTCACTATAACTAGCTAATGGCCGTCTAATGGCCGTCGGCGACAGAAGTCTGGCACTAGCATTTATTCTGACGTCACGCAAGTGAGTTGAATCACTTTAAGTACCATCTTGAGTCCAAATTTTTCCAGTCAAGAGATCGAAGGATGTCAACAGATCTGATCTCATAACTGGCGCCAGCAATTATTCTGGCGCCGGCGTCCTGATTTTGGAACTTTTGTAAATTATCTCACAGTGTTTTGTTACAGACCGTGCTGGGTACTATTTTTCTGTACTATTTTTCTGTTTGTCAACCAATATAATGCCCCTATAATGTTACGCTTGATAAACGAAAGCCGAAGGCACGGGCCGATCGCCACAGCTGCGAGGTTTGTCTAGGGGTTTCCGG
Source organism: Paramuricea clavata (assembly GCA_902702795.2). NCBI lineage: Eukaryota > Metazoa > Cnidaria > Anthozoa > Malacalcyonacea > Plexauridae > Paramuricea > Paramuricea clavata. The sequence goes on from CACRXK020005795.1 coordinate 4,362, forward strand.
GGGCATGCCCCCAGGAAAATTTTTGAATTTAGAGTCCTGAAACGCCATTTCCTGGACTTTGGGGGAAGATTTGACAGAAATCTGATAGTCACGGAACGGCATTATAACGTGTCGAAATTTGCAATATGGTTAGAATTTAGTAGTAGTACTTAAATTAAGCAATGCTAACTACTTCCAGCCATTGATATATATATAATCCCGATTCTATTCTCTACTGATTTAGTGATCTGAACACATTTACAACTTACTGCTCTTTTCACAATAACACACGGACCCCACGCATATACATTTTAAGGTTTCCGCATTTTAAGGGCGTGTTTCAGCATAATTTCATTACTTACATTACTCATGATGTTTCTTGCGCAAACAACTAAATTGTGTACACAACTTTACATTATCATAACTTCAACTATCTAATTTGCGCCGCTCTCATGATTCGTCATAATAAAGAGTATAAGGGCATATTACCGACAGCAAAAAAGGGCACAATTCCCGTGACCGCTTCGAAACTTGACCAATTAATATTCCGGTAATGAGACGTTGCGTGTGATCACTGATCATGTTTCTATATAAACGATTTCGTGTGAGTCGTGAGGTAGCAAATTAGGAAATACGGTTAGACAAAATAGTCTGTAATTTAATATATCACTTTGTCGCCTATGCGCTTAGTCTGTTTATAAGCCTATATAAACACATCTTTTCTTGGCGGATGTAACTATATTTTTTCGAATATGTTTTTCCTACCCACTTTCAAAATTCGGCGTGGGATCGGCTCCCCCTTTTCATTTTTGCTCCCCCTCCCAAAGAATTGCCAGCTGGGGGGAGGGGGCTGCGGCTCCACGCCCGCCCCCTGCCAGCACGTCACTGTTACAGACACCTCAATAGGGGAGAGCAGTAATCGAAGTAAGGCTGTATCAGGGCATTATAAATTCATATAAATGTGTTTGCAGGAACATATGGCTTATATATGTTATACATGTGCTCTTATTTCCAAAACTGCTTGAATAAAATGTCCTGGCTCAAAGAGTTCTTTGAACGGAACAATGAACCAATATCTGCATGGTTACATCAACAGAAATATATAGTACATAATTAAGAGCACTTTTAATTAAACACATGTCTAATAATATAGACTTTCGAAATAGCATATATATCCCTCTGAGGTACTAGGCCTTCGTTCGTCATCAAAACTGAACTAAGGTTTCTAAAATTTTTAGGCAGGGAGTATCAGCAACCACCTTGCGGAATTTTCAGCTTTGTGAACATTTAATTTTAGAACTGCGCACAATCTTTAAACATCTTTATGTATATTAGCTGTATATACCGCTGTTGACATTACCATAATACATGAATGCGGTGCGCATCAAACTTTTGAACAAGCTAGATTTTTTATATGCGGACTCCCATAGTCAAAACGTAAATATAAGCTATCGATCTTTCATTTCGTGTCGGTATATTCCATAATTTTCAGAATTCGTTGACAATTATAAGTCATGCAAAATTCCTGGAAATTCAATCTGCACAGGAAGTGCCGCAATTACGTATAATATTGACTATTGATCAAAAACGAACTTAATATTTTTAAAGAATAAAGGATTTATTTGTAATAATTCTTTCGACTTATGTAATATGCATTATTTGACAAATCAACTAAAACGTATGCATTAAATATAGCCGGTTTTAATCTAGGAAAAACGCGACGATAACTTGATATTCCTTTAAAAATGTTGGCAACCTTGAACGACATTGTCGTGTATGCCGGACAAATCCCCATTGTACCATAAGCAAAAACGTCCACGGCTAAAGTACCAGTTACTATTGTTAAATTTAGGGTTATATTTAGTTCAACATTGAGACATGAGATGCCAACTACGTACTGCGTAAATAATTCGCCTCACTACGAGGTGGACAATATAAAACTGATTGGATTCATTTTATATATATTTACCTTTATACCATGCAGATACAAGTCACTCTAGATTTCGAATAACAAGGTTCGACATACCTGTAGTCAACTGGGAGAAGATCTTCGGAATCGTCGAACAAAGGAAAATAAGGTTTTTAACTCAGCAGTATTGCCCACCAATGTCTATTGTGTGTATTGTATTGTATTGTCTAACAGATTGCGGGAATTCCCATGGGGAATTCCCAGAAGATGAAAATAGCTTCTAATTTACATATTATGACATAATGGTTGAAGTACTATTTAAAGCACGCGTAGGAGTGTTTTATCGCATATCAAAAACGACTCATCTTATACGAGTTCATTGGCGAAGTAATTTTTAAAATAAACTTTGTCTAAACCGAGAAAATCAAAGCTAAAGTTTATGTAAATTAACGTGATTTTTTATCACATATAAAACCACGACACGCTTATGATTTTTCTTTGTGTTTTGCTCCTGAATTATTAATGAGTTTTTGCAGGTGAAATATAAGCAGGGCCTGGACGAGCAGAATTGGATAGAACCCCTATAATATAAAAATAGGTAAAAATAATGTAATGGTAACATGAGTACATATATAGTTGCAGGCAAAATATAAACTGGGTCTGACATGGGTGCCCATTCCCCCCGGGCGTTTGTCGGGCATTTTCGACTGTACTTGTTCCCAGGGTCGGGCATTTGCTTTCTGCAGGTTAGACCCGGGGTAGGGAGTTGCTCGAGGCTAAAAAGTCGAATATTTGTCGCTTGTTTCGCCATTTAGCCGTATTTTAATGCGTACGCACGTTTACACGTGCGTGCGTATTGCGAATTAATCATGGCAGACATACACATTTAGACTTTTTTCTTGTCCATAGTGATGCTGTTGATACCTTGACTTACTTCCGAATTTTGATATTGTTATATCAAGTTTTTAGACTTCAATATTTTAATCAAAAAGTTTTGAAACGAAATGGCTACAGAATTTATTCTAAATACACTAATACAGTATATTGATACGAGATAGAGCGTGTATTCAATTTTTTGGTTCAAAAATCCACAGAAAACTTATATTTTGTCCCCAAGGGTGGGGATTTTGTTGCATTATTTGCGTCAATGTAAATCCCCAAGTGTGGGGATTTTGTTGCAATATTTGGACCCCATTATCTCATTTGTAATGCATGTGAAAATTTCCCTCGTGAAAATTTCCAGCATGAGCTTTACCTTTGAATTTACTATACGAGTAAATTCTTAAACACGTCCGAATTTATCATTATGATAAATTCCCGGCACATTTTGAATTTATCATAATGATAAATTCGCGGCATCTATATATAACCCCTAACACTAAACTCGACCCCTAACCACTAACCCTAATCTAACTTTTTTAATTAACTTTTTTGAAAATCTAACTTTTTCAACTTTTTTCTTTCCAAAACTTTTCTAAAAACGTTTTAAACTTTTTTTGAAAATCATGAAAACCTCTCCACCCCCGCGCGGCCTGCGGCTCGCTTTTAGTGCCATTAGGCCTACATTTATAACAAAAAGCCTTGTCTAATCAGCTTGTGGTTTTATGATTAACTCTGTTGATGAATTCAAAATGTGCCGCGAATTTATGATAATGATAAATTCGGACGTGTTTAAGAATTTACTCATATAGTCATTTCAAAGCTGGAGCTCATGTTCGGAAAATTTCACATATTATTACACATGCTATACTAACTTATAAATGCAGAATCAGAATTTTTGACCTCGATATTTAGCAAGTTAACCAACCTCGTCCCCAGGGCCTTTTAAAGAAAGATGCGAAGGGCAGCAAAGGCCCTGGTAAAGGCTGGTGAAATAATCCACAAATTGTGGATTATTTTGTCACGTGATATATCGGAGCAAATACTATACAGGGGGGTGCGATCGCGGATCGCTTTAGCTACAATATATTCGTCAATATAATGCATAAACACCGAAATCGACAAATAAAGAACAAAAATCTATTTTAAAATGAAAAAATCTGTTAAAGTTCTTCCAAAAATATTGAATAAATTTGAAATTGTCTTCAAATTAGCTATGAGAACCTTGGTTGAACTGTAAAGGAGATCTATTAAATAGACAAAGCAACAGTGCAAAACGAATGGATCGATAGAAGTATTTATACTATGAATACTGTCGCAAGGAAATTGCTAGCTGCCTCGATTGTGAAACAGATATGTAAAATCACTTTAATTTAATAATATGGGGCTCAATACACCATATCCATGATCATCAAAACATTTAATAGTTATTGTTGCTACAATAGATCTTTCTTGCAAATGTCAATATCATACAGTATATTTAACAGTTAAAGGGAGTACAAGACCCAAAGAATGTCTGAAAAACAAGGAATGTCAACATCGTATGCACTTGGAATTTAAATGCTTATGTTAGCCATATGCCCTGAGTATAACCCGGTTGACCTCCATGGTTAATTAACATTTCCTGAATTTAATTGAGTTGAAATATTTTATTTGATTTTCATTCTTATCCCAAGAACATTGTGAACACACATATAATGCTTTGGGTTTAGATTTCAAAGGCCAAGCTTCAAAACAAATGTTGTGATCTTAATGATCAGGCATTCCCAAACAATTACATGCATGAGGGTCAAATCAGACAGAAAGCCTCCATATGCTTTATCAAGGCTGAATAATATAATGAGATGGAATTAATTTCCTCATTATACTGTTAACAAGCTCTTGTTTTTGTTTGTAATCAATTACACAAATTACTTCCCAGAACATTATTTAAGGAGATTATTTGACAAGTCAGCAGGTACATTTCCTGAGCCACAATTGGGGCAATTCAGTGTCACTCATCACAACAGGCGCTCAAAATCACTCACAACATACAACAGGCAGTTCAGCATCACTCACCACAACTGACTGTTCAATAATGTGTACCTCAGTAGGCAAATCAATAATCAATATTTTGCTCAGATCAACAACAAATATCAAAATTGAACTCATTCTCAAAACATGATACAATAACAAGGGGTCTCTTCTGGACAAATACAAGACACCTGATGTCAAATGTATCAAGTGACAAGATTATTCATCTCTTTTAATATACATACATTTTGCCGCCTTGTAATAAAGTACTATTTGTTGTTGGTGACCATTAGTTGAGCAATTTAAAACATTCGCAGTGTATGCTTTATCAGACCTAAAGGTACTTCGCTTCACCTCGTATCTTTATACCTGATAAAACTATATAGTACATAAAATAATAACTATGATATTTAGCCTGAATATTATTATAAATGTATGAAGGATATTATACATGTATTCTTGATGCTCAACATTATTCGATAATCATTTAACATGAAATTCGATAATCATTTAACTACTGAGAACTGTGTGAATTCCTGAATTACTTATTGTTACAGACTGTACTGACCTCTTGCAATTATGGTTATTAACCAAAATCTGACAATATCTCTAGTTAACCCAGTGCTCCAGTGTGCCCTACTTACTGAAATTGACTGATTTGTGGTTTATGGGGTTTTTTGTGGCAATTCTTTGGGCATCACAAGTGCATTTGTATATCTTAATACACTGTGAGAATACAAGTATTAGTATTAGAGACACAATATGATGTAAGTTACCTTTCAGGTATATAATTTGTATACAGCATCAGTGGTGCAACTTAACTTTTTTGACCACTTGCCCTCAGGGCAAGTTGGACATGAAAATTGGTTGCCCTGAATAAAATCCACTTGCCATCAAGCAATGGGGTACCTACGCGGGCCAGTATAAATTAGAGAGACAACATATCCACTCATTGGACTAGTGGCATTGGCTATATGTTACTGCCTCAGATCTAAACTACCTCAGATCTAGCTTTGGCTCACATATTAAACAAAATTTGAATCAAGTACACTTGTTTAATGTAACACTAATCACCATTATTTATTTTTTTGTTAGTTTTACAATAAGAAATTGAAGGCACAGACAAGAGGACTAATAAAGTCCCAAATTAAGTCCTGCCATAAATGAAGTCCTGCCATATTTCGTTCGGTTATCATATTATGAATAAACATTTAATAACCAAAAAGAGAATCAAATGCATAACATAACCAAACAATTTAGATGAATTTGATGCAGATGATTTGCCAGCTTGAACCAATATCGTCGAACAGCCTTTATTCTATCCGACAATAATAATATGAACTGAAAGCTGGCCAGCTTTTTGTGGCAAAGCAACTTGCCCGTTCGGGCAACCAAGAGGAAACTTTTACTTGCCCATCATGATATTCACTTGCCCCGGGCAAGTGTTAAGTTACACCTCTGAGCATAGTTGCCATTTGGCAGCTGTTGGTCTGGTTGAAGTGCTCAGATAATTTGGGGAGACCCGTGGCATGCTCTCTCAACAGTGAAGGTTCAAAAACACATGCACATGCCGGAATGCTTATAGAATACCTCGCCATTTTTCCGCATTCATTGACACATAAATAAGTACAAGAATCACTTCAAAATAGTTTAAGGTAAAGTTTAGAGATTAAATCATATGAGTATGTTAGTTTGGTTTACAAGGAATTAATAGCGGTAAGGTGTGAAAGTTGTGGGTATTCTATAGTTGTATCAAAAAAGTGAAAAACCAAGCTAAAAGCCCCAAGAATACCTGATTGCCACAATGTCAAAGAGCATAGTTGCTGACTAAGAAACATCTATTAGACCATGTACAGTACTTGAGTCTTGTGATAATATCAGTGATATTGCTTTTGTATTATACAATATACTGTAAACTTGCTGTTAACATATTATATTATTAATATTCATGGTTGTCAAATATCATAAAATCAACACACAAAATTCACACACAAAGGTTTAAAATAGTGTATATTGGTATAAACGTTTAATAAAAATGCATACATACGTAACCCATGGTCGGCATGGAATTTTGTCACTTGGCACAGTACTTTAATGTTTTTTAATGTTTGTCCCACATTAAAATATATTGAGTCAATGACAGTGCAACTGTTCATATTAAAACGTTCTAATCACATTTTACATGCACATTTGTATTCAGTAGTAAATCTTTTCATAAAGGTACATCAAAGTCCCAAATCAAATTCTTCACTGACAGTATGTTATTGACTCCCAAACGACAAATATTATAAAACACGCTTCCAAGCTGAAAAGAAATATTTACTGTTGTCAGTCAGTGTTTAGACTCTTCTCTTTGAATCTTGATCTTCGACAAGTATTGCTGTTGATTATATTCCATATTTTTTTGAAGAACATCGCAGACTATATATTTATTTCCACTGTCAGTTGAAAAGTTTATCATCATAGTTTCAGTCGCAAAAGCTTCTATCGCCCCTTTGCACGGCCATGTTTGATAAAATCAAAGCGGCCCGCACCCCCGGTTTGAAAAGTTAAATATTCTGAAATATTCAAAATTTGAAGCATCACGTGACCAGCCTTTACCAGGGCCTTTGCTGCTTCGCCTCCTTCCTCAATAGGCCCTGGGGACGAGGTTGCAAGTTAACACGTTCAGAATTTCACACACTATAAATTAGAAATTAGACCCGCTTCTTTGACCCGACTTTGGGAGGGGGGGGGGGGGATTTCAGTATGTAAAATTCAGAAATTCACACTCTAAATTTGAGTTTCAAAATTTCCTATGGATGCAATGTGGAATTGTCCACATATTAAAAAAATTTTCGAATGTGAATTTCTTCAAAAAAAATTGTATGCGATTTTTTTCTTTGAAAAATTGTACGCGAAATTTTTATCAGGGTGTTAATTATTATTATACATGAAAAACTACTCGATTCTGATCGGCTAAGATCAGTGCAATGCCAGATTGGCTATATGGTCAGTGCCAAAAAATGTGACTCAATGGCAAGAAAGTAACACGTGGCAATCGGCTGAACAAAGACACTTTAGCTATAGAGGCATTTAGCTATAGAGGTGCAGTGGCCTCGAATAATATACCAAGTGAAATTAAAAATTCTGAAACTGTTAATATTTCTAAAGCATAACTCAAGATTATCAATTGAGAGTACATTTTAATATTGTTAGTATTTGTTACATTAGTAAGTAATATGTATGTTGAATAGTCCATATGTATATTGTAGATAGTGTTATAAGATAGTTAAACACACGGCCTATTGGAAGATCACATTTTTCTTTCCCTTCTCTTTTATTCATAATTAAATTAAATGTAAGTAATTTGTGAAATAGTACCGTGTTTAAATAAAGTTTAATAATAATAATAATAATAATAATAATAATAATTTGAATTTTGACATGTGACGGTTTTAAACTTAGATTATATACAGGGTTTCAGACCTAACCAGGAGCAACTGCAAAAAATGCAACTTTAGGAACAGCGTTCTAACCCGAATTGAGCCGTATACAGACTCCAGTTGTCGAGTTCTAACCACAACAGTTTTTGAAGAACTTGTATTTAAATCTCGACATCGTTCTTGCATGGATATAATTATATACGGTGCATGGGTGATGGCCATATATGAGGTATGCAAGGATGGGTTGACTACAAACTTTTTGTAGTTCGCTATAACTACAGCTACTTCAAAAATATGTAGTCAGCTACAACTACTGCTACTTTTGAACAACAGTAGTTCGCTACTGACTACAGCTACTGCTTAAAAAATGTAGCGAATTATTTCGCTATTTCGCTACGCAATATTTTTTAATTTTACTGTATTTGGAGCATCTACTAGCTCAGGCTGTAATGTAACCTATATAACAAATCGACTTACGAGTAAATAAGATGGCATGCACTTGCACGGCATATTTTATTCATGCAAATTGAGTATTGATTTTCAGCAAACCGTGTCTCAATATCATGCTATTCTATCCAGTTGCTAACAATTTTAAAAAGTAGCGAATAGCGATTTTCTGTTTGAAAAGTAGTCAACTACTTGGCTACTTTTAGGCAAAATGTAGTTCGCTATAACTACAGCTACTGTTTTGAAAAAGTAGTCAAAAACTACTGGCTACTTGAAAATTGTAGTTCGCTACAGTAGCGAACTACAACTACTTCGCTACTACCCACCCTTGGAGGTATGTATGGGTAAAGTGGAAATACTTGGGCATCTCGCTTGATAGAACGGTGGAAGGGATTTTGTAGATAGCCAAAATTTGAAGCGGTAGATTATACTTTATTCTTCCATTCAATATAATCTTGCAAACAAATAAATTTCGCGAAGACAAGTTTTCCGGCGCTTTCATAATTTTAAACAAAACTGGTAGAAATTCTTTTCATTATTCTGCCATATCGTTTGTCGTATGTTTGAAATTGACAAAACATCTGAAAAGGGTGGAAAAAACCACGAAAAAAGCCACAATTCGCAACTGTCCAATAGGTTCCTGTCCAATATCGTAAAATATTGGATCGGCACGTGACCCTCTCAACGATTACTGAATACTGATTGGTTAAGTGCGCGTGAGTGTATAATAAATATATTTATTAGCACCTGAAAATTTTACATAACTTCTCTTCATTGAATATATAACATAATATGAAGGTGCAAGCTAACTGTAATAACCTTGTAGGGTTAGATGAGACAGTTAGTTTAGGTCGTTATTAAATTATTCATATCGCTTATTTTGCATGACATTGATTTTGCATGACATTGTGTTTTATGCGTGGCATATGTGAGCGACTGTAAATGTTTTTGGATAATTTTTTGATGTATCATTTTGATCGTCTTCGAACTAACTGACGCACAAGTGCATCATAACATCACAGTTGCGCAATAGTATGGCTTCGAGTGCAATTTAGGAAGACGTAGGCATATAGTGATGATTTGAGTTCATGTTGATTTAAGGTCATGCTTTATTTTATTTTGTTTTATTTCCTTCATTTATTTGCATATATATAATGTGTGATGATGATGATAATGATGATGATTTTATTGATCCATCTTTAGTTTAAAAATACAATGGATTTACAAATATGTCTATTAAAAGAGAAGAGCATAACTAAGCATGCAATAATATTTACAAACTATCTAAAATTTATATATATACAATTTGGAGTAAAAAATTTAAGAGTCTAGGAAATTATTTAAAAAGTTAATAAAAACCAAGTTTGGTTTTAGTGCAACCCCTGTCTCATTGCTCGTGGGACAAAATTATTTCTGTGTCGTTCAGTGCCTGAGAAAGGTGCGTATTTAAATATACCGTCTCTACGCCTAAGATTATAGTTATGTTTATTATGTTCCATAGTTCGTTGATAAAAGATATGACTTGGATCACGGGATGTGAAATTCTCTTGGAGACGGGATGTGAAATTCTATATTTACATAAAAAATAGTTTAACGGAAGGTAACTCTTGGTGTTCACACATATGTTACATATTCGTAAGTTTATGAGATAACTGCCTTGCACACCGCGTAGTTCGCCTCATTAATATTCAGCACAAGTCAGAATGTGAATTATTACACCCAGACAATCTTGGACATAACCATTGAGACCAATGCAGCCAATATTCCAAAGTTAACGCTTGCTAATTGAAATCAAAGGCCGTTGAGGCCGACTCACGGATAAGATCAAATGAAAGTAACAAAAAAATTAGATCAGTTTGCAGTTGTTTTTGTAAACCGGGCACCGCGCGAATTTTGCCATTTCCTCCCATTTGTCGTGCTTCTTTCGCCAAATCAAAAGAACGAACGCGTGCTCCAGCGCGATTTCCGGTTCTGAAAGGCCCGATTCGCAGGCAAACAGTGCGCAAAAAGCAGGCTGGTCATTTCCCTTTGAATATATAACTGCCCCACACTCAAGTACCAGTAACCACAAAGTGAGTCATCCCTCCAATCCAGTTCAATGTTCTAAACAGCGTCCAGTTGTAACTATAATCGTGAAAACTGATGAATAATTAATAATTAATAAGGTTTATAGCCAATCAAATTTCACGGATCTCGTCACATGCACGCCCTTGTAATATACATGCAAATGATATTAAAAATACAAAACAACAAAATCACATTTATTTGGTCCAATACCAAAATTATTGAACAAGCACCAATTTATTTCCGCGTCCAAAGGTTTCGCAAGAATTAAATTGTTATAAATGTTATTGTATTGTATAACTCGATGTACTCGGTCAAGAATCCTTTTCTTAGGGCATTTGTATCGGAATGCATCCTAAAATATAAAAATATGTAATGTCAACCATATTAAAATACTGCCCACTCAACTCTTATCATCTTTACACCGGAACCAATCCACTCAGTTTATCGCTCGAATATCGCTTCAAACCACAAATTATCACATACAAAGTTCATCCTGGATGTCCCCCCCCCCCTCCTCACACTTCGGCTTCACATTGCAACCCTCTTCCACAAACCGACTCAGCCACAGATTTAATGTTTCTGCGTTCAAACATTGTAATGGTGTAGTCAAGTCTTCGACTTGACATGTATCTGAGTTCATTCATGAACTTGAAGGCACATTCCTAGCAGTCCTAATTATCTTCTCGGCAACTTTTCCTGTCTTCGAAAACCTTGACGGTCCATTGTATTTTATCCTGCATGTATTCTTCGGAATAGTACTGGCAGCCAAAAGACGCTCATCATACTGCTATCATAGGTTCTCTGAACCGGCTACCACCTTCCATCACAGTGGCTAAATGCGACCTATACGCGCTCTCTTCGCAAAAAAATTCAGCCTATTCTAGCTGCAAATGACTATATTCTATGCGAGGCACTTCATCAAACAAAAGGAAACAATTAATTTAATCCCAAAACACTTAATTCCTTTCACATCTCACAATTATATATTCATTTCATAAGTTGTTTACAACACTCGCGGCCGTGTTGTATTGAATATATTCAGATCACTCGTATATATTCAATACAACACGGCCGTTCGTGTTGTAAACATTACTTACAATATGTTACTCACGAGATATGGCTACCAAAGGTCCAAGGCCTACATGATGATCCCCGAATAATTGCTGTGGTCACATCCTATTATAGTAAAATGTGTTATTCTCGTTAACGATTATTCATTAAAAAGATGTGAAAAGATTGCATACTGTTCAAAATCATGCATGTTAATTTACATTAATAATAACCGAAAAAGTGTTTATTTTAATGCAGGACTAGCACCATAACACCACATACGTTGATTTTTGGAAATAAATAGTAATATAACAAACTCGAAAGCTTTTTATTTCCGGCCTAGTGTTCTATAACCTGGAAAAATAGGTTTCGAGTTTGTTGTATTATGCATGCATGATTGTCGAGGCTCGATCAGTGATTACGGTGAATATTCATCTCGACTTCGTCTCGGTTAATTAGTATTCACCGGTAATCACTTCGCCTTCGGTGTTTAACTCTAACTTATTAGATAGTGGAGAGTGAGATACTGAAAAATACGCAGTGAGATATTTTCCATATCTTCACTAGTGAAGATATCAATCACGTGACTTTTAGTATTTATACGATTGTTTGCTTGGGACTATACATGTATAATAAACAGTACATTACACGGTGGCTTGAAGATGACTTTTATCTTCTCGTGTTAAAAACAATGTTTTATTCACTCGCGCATTTTCACCACTCGAAGATAAAAGTCGTATCTTCGCGCCGCCGTGTAATATCCTCTATATACAACTCTCACTAAGAGACTCGCGTTTACTGCATGGTTAATTCACTCAGTAAAGGGGACGGGAAATAAAAGGATAGTTAATTTGTCTTCTAACTCCTCTCCTTTCCTAGTTTGCGATTAAACTGTTGGGCCTACATCACGTACAATCTTCAGAAAGGACTCCTGTTAAAGGAGTAAGGATACTTTCTCCTGTTAAGTTTCAAAACAGACGTTGACATTGCTCTAAAGGTTAATTTCCACTCCAGAAAATAAGCAGCAGATCGGATCGGAACAAAACAAAATTCGCGTATGCGCCATCGGTATAAATTTTTGGTTCCGATTGATCCCACGACATTGCTGGCCAGCTAATAAAAGGTTGTTAAGTTCGAGAGAACTTACAAGAATTAAAGAGTATAACTTACAGGTCCTAATTCAAATTTGCAAGGCAATATATATATACGAAATTGCTTATAAAAATATTCATGGTCATATAGCTTTAACTCTTCTATCAATATGTGGTATTTACTTTCCCATTGTCTTTCCTGAAAAATGTTTCTTATTCAAATGCTCTTTTTGTATATTTCTTGTTTTCTTCTCGTTCACTGGCGACGACGTAACAAAATAAGATGGAGGACACGCTTGTTCAGAGCCACTGCCGTTTTGAAACAAGCGCGAAAGAGTAACTTGTAAGACTGGAACGAGCTCCATTTTTCCTTTTCCGATCCGATCGAATGGAAATTTTACTGGAAATCGCTTGTTGGATCGGACCGGATCGGAAAGACGTCCGATCGGGTCCGATTCGCTGCTTATTTTCCGGAGTGGAAATTAGTCTTAGGGGCATGCTATTGTCAGGAATAATAATTTGCAGAAACTTTCAAGTAATTAATAGACTCGACGTTAGCGGTGCATGGTTTATTTCGTGATGCCTGCGACCTGATATATATGTCTTCTTTTGCGACAACAATTGTCGCCTGAAGACGGACATTTAAAATGTCCGAAACGTTGCAAATTTAATTAAATTAACCTTTTGTATATATCCTTGAGAAATAAAAATGAATAATAAGTTATGAACAACAAATGTGAAAGTTTTAGAAACAAGATTAAAATGTTATGTTGAGAACAAAATGTTGAGAATAAAATGTTAACCGCCAAAATTGCTTAACACTGCAGAGCGGTTGCAATCCCATGTAAATCGTCTGCCATGGCCACAGTTGAAAAGATTTAAAAACTCGATTATTTGAGATGCGATTACAAGGGACCAACGACACTAGTCGAGGTCGACTTGAGATTTATCGCTTTGGTTTTAAGGTTCGGTCACACGGAGCGACAATCGCAGGGGCATGTTGCAGGGACATGTCGCGGGATCAAAGATCTGTTGAAGATCCGTGGAATATTTGTAAATTCTCTCCTCTATTTGCACAGAACCATGTGCAAATACTACACTGCCTAGAAAGCGTTACACGATAATATTGACAGATATATAAACCAATCAAAAATATTTCAGTATCTGTCTTATCACCGCTTTGAGTCTTGGGTACTGTCCTTTTCACCGTTTTTAGACTATGTATAATTTCTATACATGACAGTTAAACTAACTTCACTGATTGCATGGCGATAAAATATATAGTAGTTTTGTTTGTGGAAACACCACGTAAATTTATTACTGCAAAGCTTTCGATCCGTAAGCCCGGATCTTCATCTGTGCTAATAATATAATTAGCACTGATGAAGATCCGGACTTACGGATCGAAAGCTTTGCAGTAATAAATTTACGTGGTGTTTCCACAAACAAAACTACTTTAGCTTCACTGAGTTGACTAAGTTAGGTGAAAAAATATACGCGGGGGCTCTGGTTATTTATCCACAGAACATAGTCACGTCAGGACGACAGGTTAATTTAACCAGAACGTCCTGGTCACATATAACCAGATTGCTGGTTACATTAGGCAAACTATGCTAGGAAGTTGGACAAATAACCAGGAATATTAAGCTAACCCAAATAAAATTATTTCTGGGCTCGCCAGGAAAAGCGTCTTTTCGAGCTGGCTTATGATACGACGTCAGATTAAAAGCGTTTCATGTACAGGACTTTTGAGTAACAATAATGTATTAATATGTCTGAAGTTAGTGCTGCATGTTATGCCTTTGGGCGAATAATGATGTGGGCTCTCTTATTTCAGACCGAATATTCTTCGGATAGTAAATTCTGGTATTACTGTAGATCAGCCAGCAGGTTACGTCTTTACTGTAGTTAATTTGTTGTTGCGGATTACTTCACACGAAAAGGTTGATAGCAATAGTTGTTTTTGACATTTATATAGGTGCGGTCACCAATTCAATATCACAAACGGCAACAACTGAACAAAGTCCGCCAAATTCTATCACGAGTCATGAATTTTATAATCATGCATGCACGATGACTCGTCGCATTGGCGGGTTTTATCAGTTGTCGATGTTTATGATATTGGATTAGTAACAAGCCAAAATGTCAAAAACAACTATGGAGATCAACCTTTTAATTCGCGAGAAGTGCTCACGTATCACGTACAACTGCTGTAACAAAATCAGTTTACTACAAACATCTATCTAACTATAATGACCTCAGGTCAAGAAAAAATCGACGAAATTTGAGCGAAATTTGGATAAAAACAGAAAGTGGATTTGGAGAAACGTTTCGGGCTTCTATGCTCTGTGTGCAAGGCTGTCGGAAGTAAATCAATATGGGGGGAGGGGGCTCAAAAATAAATTTGAATAAATCTGAATTGTTTTCGCATTTTCTACAGTAGTTCTTTTGTGTGTTTTGCTTATACAAATGGAAATTATTGGGTTGGCTCAATCCCCCCCCCCCAGCCCTCTCCCGCTTCCGAAGGCTTTGATGTATAAGTACCATAAGAACTGATTGTGTGCATGAATACTTTATTTTTGCTATGGGAGATATGCTGTCTCCGCGTGACTCATATTTAAGTAGGGAGTTTGGCGACCGAGCTCACGACATGGGTAACGGAAAAAAATACTCAAATTATCACTAATTTGTCTCTAGAAAGTACTTATCATTTGCCTCTAGAAAGTACTTATCATTCTTTCAAACACTCCACACGACTGCACGAACGTTTTAACTGGTAGCGTATTTATGAGCCGAGAGAATGATGAAAATAACAGTTCGAACAATTAGGACGTACAAGAATGCTCAAGAGAATAGAACTTAAGGTCGCCTTTACCTTTGAGTAAAAATTATGTTATTGATGATCACGTCTTCATTGATTGCCAAATTCACTAATATAGTTCTCATGAAACGGTACAAAACTGTGCTGGTTAAGTTCTGCCGGATATACCTTTTCGAAACCACTAAGGAACCGACCAGATTTTGCACAGTGAAAATTTTGACTTGAAAGAATAATAGCTACAGTGAAACACGCATGCAATTAAATTGGGCAATATACTCGTGCAGGATCAGACAATCCTGCATGGAATTGACCACTTGCGTAATAGACTAAATTTTGATCTAAACAAGTCTATAGACAAAAATTTCATCACAGCTTGAAAGAGCATCACAAAATTAGTAATATTGCAAAGTTTCGTTGCGAAATGTTGTAAAATTCGGATGATATAGCCTTGCGAATTTTGCAATTTTCAGTCATTTTAGATTACAAACGGGAAATTGACAGCCCCAAAGGGTATTGGACGTATATACGACGTCGATGAATTTTAATTTTGTTGTTGTGGCTGAATATAGAACAGAATGGAGATATATCCTGTCCTGTCGTAAAAAAATCAACTTTAGTTAGCTATATTTAGAAATAATGCACAACAGACTACAGGGCGAGGTAATTCGAGAACTTACATAGCGGAGGTACGCCAATATAACAGTCTGGCAATTTTTTTTTAATTTAGGCAAGGTGCCAGGTATATAGGTACAAGGAACTCTCGCTATATCTGCAAATTTTCTTGTTACCCTTCGAAATGTAATTATTGTCGATTTCAAATAACTTTTGAACGCGCGCTTGAAGCGGTTCTCAAGCGGTTGCGAATTGCTAATTACGTTTCCAAGTTCGGAAATTGGGCGCGAACTTCGCAACAAAGTTCGCAAGTTTATCTCAGTGTTTGAACTCCCTTTCTAAACAAATGTTCATACTCAATAATAATAATTAATTCAATCAATTTTCTTAGTACCCCACTGGACCAAGACCTTTCCATTGAATTCTTAGTTTCAACTTGAACTATGAACATTTGTTTACAATAGTTCAAACACTAAAATGTACTTGCGAACTTCGTTGCGAAGGTCACGCCCAATTTTTGAGCTTGGAAACGTAATAGGCAAGTTTGCAACGAACTTGGGAACCGCGCGTTGAAAAGTGAGTTGAAATTGAAAATAAGAATGGCCGTTTTTATACTATAGAGACGCATAATGCGTCTCTAGTATAAAAACGGCCAATGCGACGAACTATCAACATTTATTGTTCGTCTGGTTATGCGTCCTCAGTATAAAGACGGGCACAAGACGCATTATGCGTCTAGACGAACTCTCATCGGTTGTGCGTCTCTTAAGACGAAGAATCGAACATAGTTCGTCTAGACGCATAATGCGTCT
>CACRXK020005796.1:0-26962 GCA_902702795.2 Paramuricea clavata
TCGCTTGATATCTTAGCTGCCCACATTACAATAATCCTCATTCAGAGACAATTCAAGTTTATTAAAGGCCGTTAAATCGTCTCGTAAAATCGGCCGCGCACATATAAATACTTGACATCGTAAAATAATTCTCCCAACTATGAAAAACCTTCATATACGGGAATATGAAAGACTGCTTTGCATGAATTTCGCAATTTTCAAGGACTGATATCCCCTGCCGCGAATAAGTCCGAATCAGTCCAAAAAATGAACCAATAGGAATTATCAATAATTTCAAATTGACAAATTTGCAAATCAGTCCGACCACCCCACAATATTTTTAAATTGACCAATCAAAGGAACGAAATGGACTGATAAAGACTCCCTTAAAGTGCAAATCAGTCCGGCCACCCCACAGATCAGTCGAGATAAGTCCAAATGACCTCTCGACCAATCAAATGAACATAACGACCATCCGATTCTGCGAGATTCTTGCGTTTTACCGCTGCTCTAGATAAAGCATATATTTATTCAAAACTGAGCTCGTAAAGACGTATACTGGACTATGATATGAATTTCATATTATATTCGGGAATTAATTATTCAAATTTCGAAAAGTTTGCCAAAATACGTCAGTCACGCGACTGATTGGACTTACCCTAGATCCGCCCCTGCTTCAGGCAACGATAAAAGAAGCAGTAACTGCAGCGTTACAGGGTATTGTCGAGCCTATGAAAGAAAGGATTGACTCTCTCGAAGAAAAAGTTTTAAATCTTGAAACAGAACTAGCACGTGTTGTTGTTAAAGCGAACGAGAACGAGCAATATTCCCGTCGTCACAACATTAGAGTGTTCGGTTTCGACGAAAATAACGACGAGGTCTGCATTGATAAAATAGTTAAGTTCTGCAATGAAAAGCTGAATGTTGAAATTGTTAACGGACAGATTGATAGAGCTCATCGAGTAGGGAAGCCAAATGGAAATAAGCCCAGAGCGATAATTGTACGCTTCAAAGCTCGCGCAGACAAGTTAGCTGTTCTACGTAGAAGAAGGAATCTTGTTGGTACCGATTTTTACATTAATGAAGATCTGACAAAATATAACCAGAAATTACTGCTGAAAGCGAAAAAGGATAGTTTAAACGTCAGTTCAACTTGGTCGTCCGATGGAAAGATTTTTGTGAAAAGAAGTTCCGACGAGAGAAGGCTGAGAATCGTCACAATGGCTGATTTTGCTAAATATGAATTAATTTAATATTATTAGCACCAACTATACTTTCATATTTATAAATTGATAATTCCCTTAAGAGATATGTTTTCATTTTGTGTGTTTAACATCTTTCATGTGCAGCACGAGGTAAGCTTTTATAATACTAATTTGTCTATGTTAGATGATGGGGGTTAGTTTATCATCATAATATAGAGTGGCAATCGGGATGTTTAATTTGTGTAGAGTGATTACTAACGGTCTCAACAACATGGCGAGATGTTTTAAATGTCCGTTTATTAGTTTATTTTTATTTGAATGTTTGGTTATGTTTGTTTTCTCACTTTTCTGTATTGTTTTGATTCTCATTAAGCTTTCTAATGATGTACAATTAAACCCAGGTCCGGGTTCATCACTTAATTTTGCACATTTAAATGTTAGAAGTTTGAATATAAGAGAAAAATTTGAGGAATTGTCGTCAATTATTTTAGACCAAGATTTCCATATTGTTGCACTGTCAGAAACGTGGTTGAATGAACGCATTTCTAGTGATAAATTTACTATTTCTGGTTACAATCCCATACTTCGATTGGATAGACTTGGTAGAATCGGGGGTGGCGTTGCTTTTCTAATACACAACTCTCTCGTAGTGAAACGTAGAAAGGAATTTAGCGGCATGGAATTACTTTGGATTGAGTTTAGGGTAAGAGAACATTACTTCTTATGCGGTGCTTGTTATCGTCCTCCAGACACGGATCGTGCTTCTTTGATAAATTTCTATGATAATTTTCAGCTTGCTCTTGACAATATACGATTGTTACCGAGAAAATATAATTTGGTAATACTAGGGGACTTGAATTCACATTATGATGATACAAATCCTCATGAGAGTACTACTGCAGGATTAAAATTTAATAGTTTTTTTAATAGGTAATAATTTGACACAATTGATTAATGAGCCAACAAGAATTACCAGGCATCAAGCAGCTATTTTAGATGTTTTGATTACAAATTGTCCAAATATTTTTAATAAAACAGGAACTCGTAGTCCTCCTTCTACGTGTGACCAATCGCTTATCTTTGCTCAAATGAAGATTGGTATTTCTAAAAACAAATGTTTTAAAAGAGAGATTTAGGATTTTAGTAATGTAAATACTTCTGCTTTAAATGATGCATTACTATTGAATGATTGGGGATAGCTTTTCGACACTGTATTTGATATTGATTATATTTATGAGATATGGTTCAAAACGGTTTATGATGTTGTCAAAAGCTATATACAATTAAAATCTGTTGTCATACGGCCGAGGGATAAACCGTGGATGAATAATGAGGTTCGCCGGGCTATTCGTAAACGTGATAGGTTATTACATATTCATAATATTAGGCGATCAGATTATTCTTGGGAATCTTACAGAAGGCAACGTAATTTTACAACGAACTTAATTAGATCCGCAAAGCAATTTTATTACGATAAGTTAAATAAAGATTTAGGCAATCCTAATATAAATTCTAAAAGGTGGTGGTCTAATACTAAAAGTCTTTGGGGGTCAACTAATGTTTCCCTAGTGCCTACAATAATAGAAAACGATGTTCCGGTGGTTGACTCTGGGGAAAAGCGGGCATTTTTAATGACTATTTTGTAGCGCAGGGTCGGCTCCTTGGGGCGGACACTTTGCCGCCATTCGTACATTTACATCCTTCTGCGCGGGAGTTTTTTACTATTTCAGTGGAAGAGGAAGAAATTTTCAGATTAATGCAAAATGTTGATGTTACTAAGGCGAGTGGATGTGATGGTTTTGGAAATAGAATAATTAAACTGTGCGCAGAAGGCTTGTGTCCATCTTTTACTACACTAATAAATCGGTCATTTGTGTTAGGAAAATACCCTTCGCAATGGAAATTGGCCAATGTTATTCCTTTATATAAAAAAGAAAATCGACACTTTAAAACCAATTACCGTCCAGTTTCACTTTTACCTTGTTTATCAAAATTATGCGAAAAAGTTGCCTTTAAAAGACTATATGACTACTTGATAGAAATCGGCTTTCTTTATCGTTTTCAATCCGGATTCAGACCTGGAGATTCGACAGTAAATCAATTATTGTATATACAGGGTGTCCCAAAAAACCCGAAAACTATTGAAATCACCAATAACAATTTAATTGTTAGAATTTGAATGCCTTAGCGCTCTGTTGATTCCCACGAGTGCATAAATGATTGACATAAGTAAATATTATGCATAAAAAACTGTTTAAGAAGCTGTTTTTAATCCCCAGGAGCAGAAAATCGCGCACTTACCAGGAGATATTGCTAACTAAATTCTAGTACATGCACCTTGTCAATATTTTACGCATCATTACGTTCAGCTGTTTGGTAGGGCATTCAAATTTAACAATAAGTGATTTCAATAGTTTTCGGGTTTTTTGGGACACCCTGTAGTTCATCAGATTTATCTCGCCTTTGAGCAAGGAAAAGAAGTAAGAGTTGTGTATTTAGATATAAGTAAGGCGTTTGACCGTGTGTGGCATCGCGGATTGTTAAAAAAACTGGAATCACTTGGTACAGTACCGCTCAGAATTAACCTAACAAAAACCGCGGTTTAACCTCGGTTGAACCTCGGTTTGACCGCGGTGTGACCGCGGTGATTTAAAGGTTTGACCGAGGTTATACCGCGGTAATTTTGAGGTTAAACCGCGGTGACCGTGAGGTTTAACCGAGGTTTGACCGCAACTGAACCGAACCGATCCGCAAGCTTCGTATATACTCGTCAGCATTCGTAAATATTCGTGTATTTCCGAAGGGGTCATTATAAAACTCCGTGTTTGCTTAAGTTATAAATATTGACATATTTTTTAAACATTTAGGCATGGGGAGGCTGTCGCTTTATGCCAGGGAGCGAATTGTCTCCTTACTTTCGACAAATACTTCAGTTGTTGGGATAATTAAGAGTTTAAACGAAGGGTAATGGCAAATATGTAGGTCTCGATCTTCTTGTTTATTACAGTTTAAATAGATGTTTTAGAATAAGTAAGAATTTGGCGCGCATCAACTTAAATTAACTTAACTCTTTAATATAATAAAGGCTAAAGGTTATAACGCGTGTACCTACAAGGTAAATAAAATCTCGGCCTTTTAGGCACACACGTTATAACCTGGAGCCTTCATTATAAAACTTTATTATAATTGACAATCTATCCTTTATTATAAAACTTTATTATAATCGACGATCAGCTCTAGCCCTTATTATAATTGACGCTGACACCACAGCCTTTAAGCTTTCTCTTAGCTGTTATATTATAGCCCGAGTTAGCATTTTATTATTGAAGACATTCTATACCGCGAATATTTTACTGCTTTTGGTCGGAAATCCTCGGAATCAGACTGCATATTAAAACCGCGGTTAGCTTTTTGCCGATGCGTGGGTAAACCGCAAAAAAACCGCCCGATAACCGCCCGATAACCGCACGTTAACCGCACGTTAACCGCACGTTAACCGCCCGATAACCGCACGTTAACCGCACGCTAACCGCAAAACGACCGCAACCGCAGTGTTAGGTTAATTCTGAGCGGTACTGTATTTGTGGTTCTTTACTGCATTGGTTTGAAAGCTATTTGCAGGATAGAATGCAACGTGTCGTTCTCGAGGGTCAATCATCGGAATGGAAAAAATTATATTCGGGTGTACCTCAAGGTTCAGTACTAGGGCACTTTTGTTCTTAATATATGTAAATGATATTACAGATGATCTTGAATCAAAGCCTTTTGCTTATGCTGATGATACCACGTTATTTGAGGTCGTAGATGATCCTGTTGAATCAGCTGAAAATTTTAACAACGATTTAGCTAAGATTTCTGAGTGGTCAGATAAGTGGTTGGTTACTATGAACCCCTCAAAAACTAGATCCGTGTTATTTTCATTGAAAAGAGACAAAATACATCATCCGGAACTTACATTGAGAGGTGTGGATATTGAAGAAGTTAGTTCTCATACCCATCTGGGTCTTACATTTCAAAACAATATGTCTTGGAATAAGCATGTGTTGGAAATTTATGAAAAAGTCTCTAAACGATTAAATTTTGATGAAATCATTCAAATTCCATCTAGACAGGTCTACTCTTAGATGTTTGTATACAAGTTTGATACGGTCACAAATGGAATATGCTGATATTGTTTGGGATAATTGTACATCAGGAAATAGTGATTTACTCGAAAGCGTTCAATACGATGCTGCTAAAATTATTACAGGTGCAATTAAAGGCACCAGTGCTCGGAAATTACGTGAGGAACTAGCCTGGGTAAAGCTGAAAACTAGAAGAAAAATTCATAAAATAATATTCTTCTATAAGTCTGTAAATATAATGACTCCAGCTTATATTAGTGATTTGGTGCCATTGAGAGTAGGTGAGACATCGAAATTTCGTTTGAGGTCAGCTACTGAATTTTCAAATTTTCAGTGTAGAACGGAAATGTTTAAAACATCTTTCTTTCCTTCAGTTATTAATTTATGGAATAACCTGTCTTTAGATATAAGACTGTTAGACTCATTATTTGTCTTTAAACATACATTACATAATTCATTGCATCCTTTAAAGTACAACCGTTTGTTTGATTCCTCACTAAGCAGACGAGCTTCTATTTTACATGCTAGGTTACGTTTACGTTGTTGTGCTCTTAATGATTATTTATTTTTTATTAATTGTGCAGTTTCTCCTATTTGTGCATGTAAACAAGGAACAGAAACTGTAAAACATTATCTACTTGAATGTTTCCGTTATGCTACTCAGCGTGCGACTTTGCTTACCTCTGCTGCTCAGCTTTTTGGTCAATCGTGGTTGCGGTGCAGCGACACTGTAAAGTTAAACTGAGTTTTAAATGGATCTGAAGTTTTGAGTTATGAAGAAAATTGTGTATTGTTTTCAATAGCTCAACAATTTATTTTAACCACATGTCGTTTTGCTGCATCCGCCTTTGATGTTTAATATTTCTATATTAATATCTTATTTTGTCTGGGTGTGTGTACCATTTGCGTGTTGTGTGTTAAAATGTTATATATGTATATAGATGTAAGCCCCCTCGATAAGCAGTTTGCTTTTGGGGTAAACATCAAATAATAAATTTTAAATAAAAAAAAAGATGGAGATGAAGTTTGCTTTAATTTCACTGGCTTTATTTCCCTTGAAAGTGAGTGTTCCATTAGTTGAATACCAGCGCACAGAAAACTTTTCGCATGCATTCATACAATTTCGAGCCACCGCCTCGAGTCATCCATTTGGCTTTTGGTAATTGCAATTTCTCGACGAGATATTTTAGGCTTTCAAAGCTACCGAGCCACTTCAGAGTTCCCTTATCTGTAATCTTTAATCCTTCCCCATATGTTGTTGCTTCAATGCTTCATCTGTAGTAGACGATGTGAATTCCAGCTTTATAGACGACCCATTACATACCACATTCAAATCATTACATACATATACAGGGTGTATAAAAAAAACGCAACCTCGGAGTTTCCTAAGAAATTACTTTGCAATTCTTAAGCATAAAAGATTTTAGGCCCCTTAGGACAGAAATCGTATTACTGTTGTTGTGCACTCGCGTGTGCAGTAATTTTGACAGTTGTGCTATTTTAAATTCCCAGGTGCCTAAAATCTTTTGTCTTTAAAACAATGTCGATTTCTTGGGAAATTCGAGGTTGCGTTTTTTTTATACACCCTGTATAACGTTAGAAATGTGACAGGAAATCACAAAAGCTTCAGGCCAATTACTGTGATCCCAAATTGTAAACGTACAAGTACAGTGTTACACAAACAACACACACACACACACACACATAGGCACACATATATGTATATATAGATACATATCTAATTTAAAAACAACATGCAATAGGTTTGGTTAGGTCCCGGGCCTGGTTACATTTAAAGCAAATTGCTTTCCACAACCGAGGATCATCCACAGTCATAATTCCTATCTAATGCGGCATAGTAATATTTAGTTCGATACACCTATACATTCTAGAATACTGCATTCAGAACTGATTTTCTACCCTTTTCTATCCTTCTATAAGTATGATTTGCGTTTTGCGACAAGTACTGTTTAGAATCCCAAACAGTGTTTTGCGACAAGTACTGTTTAGAATCCTGCAGTGTTTCATCACATTTATCAGTGAGTGAAGTTTGAAATTATCGTCTTGGTTGATAGCAGTGATATTCAAGCATTTTGAAGAGCTTGCAACCAACATGACGTCATAAATTAACGGACATATTCACACTCATTTACATATGAAACAAATTGAAATATCTCGGGAACAAACCATAAAAACAAGAAACTGAAAAATAAGTTACACTACAGCTTAAAGAGTTCTTTCATTTAAGAAAATAAGAAATTTCATGTCATATGCACTTTAAGGAATTTTTAAAGGTTATTAGAATACGGAATCCCAAAAGGTATAGCAATTTGACATACTGTACAGCTAAGTGAACACGGGAAGTGCAGCACTTGGGGACCACCGGGGGTGGGCTGGAAAAATTCAATTGACAACTAAACAAAATGTCCTGCCCCACCCACTGCATCACAAAAAATTCAATGACCCCCTTCACATAAATTCTAAAAAAATAGTAACCCCCCCCCCCCTCACCATCACCACCACCGACAATATAATAAGTGTACAGTACTGTATAGAAATGAGCTCTTTAAAGTTGTTGTAAAGGCTTCAGATCTTTCATTTACTTGTGCTTTCAACAATTAATATGCATGCCAATTTAACCCATTAAGCTGCAGAGTTTCCTGTTGACGAGTGGGGTGCACTGGGGTGCAATGTGTTAACTAACATTGTCAGATTTTTTGGTTAATCCATTAAGCTGCAGAACACCGAAGAGGCTAAAGTCATACCATTTTTCGCTGCTAAGAGTGTAGTAAAAATTGGCTCAAATAGGAAAAAGTTGCTTGAAGTTGCTTGAGCCGTAAAAAGTCGCTCGAAACGCAAAAAGTTGCTCAAAAGTTGCCGAGCATAATCGGAACATTCCTAGCAGAGCTTCCCCGTTGACAAGTAAAATGAGGAAATCCGAGGACATTTTTAAATTTAGAGTCTCTGAAATGCCATTTCCTGGACTTTGGGGGAGATTTGACAGAATTCTGATGGTCAAAAACAGCATTTTTGTATGTTGTTAATTAACTATATATTGGATAAGTTCATTTGCAGTTTGTCATGGATAATGTAGCCGCTTAAAATTAATCCAATTGTCAGTATTTTTAAGGTATATGAATCATAAAGGTCTGCATGATTTAAAAAAAAAATGATTAGCAAATTATTGGTTGCTACAGCCCTGGGTTAGGAGTAGGGTTAGAGTACTAGCTAGTGGCTTGGATATGACTGTGACTTGACACTGTAAACCGACAAACTCCTTACTAAATTAAACCATGTATAAAATACCTAGTATAAACTAGTGTATATAGTATATGCCAAACTTTCCCAGGACGTAATTTCCCTACATCGCTTACACGTAAATTATCTTTTTTATTAAGATATGTACATAATTGAAATATGACAAAAAATTACGGCAAAAGTTATAAGGTAGATGTTCGATTATTTTTCATATTAGCTGTGCGCATTGTATTTTGAGTATTTGTGCATTGCATTTTGGGTCTATCTATTGAATAAAATTGAGAATTTTTCTAGCTATATATATGAATTTGCTGGCTGCTCGCTCCCTGTGGTAGCAATAATCATTACATGTCAAATTTTTCTCCACTATTATAAATAACTGGACTCCCCTTCTGAACGAATACTTTTAGGTGCCCCCCTCTTTTTCTGTCAAAAATACCTCATGACCCACCCCTTTTTGTCAGCCCACCCCCAGTCATAAATAATGAATGGTTCCTTATACAGCATAAAGGCAGCTGTTGCTTTATTACATCTTTAGTTCAACGACGATAAAATGAAACCATATACAGTATAGGTCATACTATTCAGACTATTTCATATAAAATGTACATCTTGTGTCGGCTCGGGTTAGCTTCGTACACTGTTAGCCAAAGTCATTATTATCTTCGTTATTAAACGATGTACTGTTTTTGACGATATAAAAAATTCTCAGATAATTCTACAAAGTATATGTAATGCTTTTCATAGTTAGTTCATACCTTTGTAAGTTATCTCAAGTGTTGAAATGCATGGGTATAATTTAATTATTATACATGCAAGCGTTATCCGTTTGTCAAATGTGTCCGTCAAACGCGGCAAATCCATAACAAATTGACAGTACAAGTGTATACAAAATCTATAAGCGTCTCTATTTTTGTATTGATTAGTAAATCTCTCTTGTCCTACCCCTCACATACTTCCATGTGGCACCCAAAATCTGGGTGCCACGTGACCAGCCTGTGTCAGGAATTTCGCTGCAGCGGGTTGAGAGTATCAGGTTGAGAGCACAGTTTCGTTTGTTCTTAAATTTGCTTGTTCATAACCAGAACCAAACGTGAAGAAATTTTGTTTTGGTCCGGATGTGAACAGTGCAAGGATATCCGGATCTACGCAACCATTCAAATTCCGCGAAAAGCACTAATACAGTGTAACCAATTATCTATTGTTAATTAAAAAGCGCTGTTATGCTCTATTACTGTTCGTATTATTTTAATAGTAATACCCTGAAAACCTGTTTTAAAATAGTTCATTGATTTGTCTATTGTCAAGATTGAATATTGGGAGTGTGATTAACTCTAAAAAGACAGACACAATAACTCAGATAAAAGGCCCTACGATTGAGTGAAACCGATATGGTTACCAACAGAGTGATTTCTGGTAGATATATTTTTTAAAAACACGCTAAATAAAGGTTTTTATTATATAAACATAAATGTTATATATTTTTACGGGTGAAAATATCATTTGTTGTAAAACGCATTGCCACGGATGTTTTATTGTTTTTCACTGAATTTTGTTTATACAATAAACAGAAAAACACATGGGCTTCGTTTGCTGCGCCCACTCGTGAGATATTAGGTTCAACACTCGAAATAAATTTTTCGGATATCGGCTTTTCGCGCGAAACGTTTTCGGATCTAAAACGACTAAAATTTTTTGGATCGACGTTTTTCTTTTTTGCACGTATTTGCTCATTTTTAGTGATACCTAATCTACCTGAAAGCCAAAAAAGCGTTTGATGCAATTGTAGTCCATATTACGCAATTTTCAGTTTTCAAATTCTTCACATCCGCTTTTGTGGATTCAATTCGTCGAAATAATTACCCCAATTCTTTCCGTTTTTCTTTTATAACTAAGTCATGTACTTTAATTTAAAATCTGCACATGTGTATAAATCTTCTCTGTGGCTGTTTTCATCCATTCTCCTCGATTAAAGTTTATCACTTGTTTCATTTAAACATACAATTCGCTGCAAACACGGCTAAAGGCACCACATTGTTTTGCTCGTATTCTTACATTTCGTTATCATATCGCATTTCCATTGCATGACGTCATAACGTTGAACACGTCGCTCCGTTCCATATGAGTTTTTATATTCACAGTTATGACCGTTGAATATTATATAAGAACTCCATATTGGTCAGCTATTGACTTGATATGACGATTCCACAGTTGGCGATAGCCAAACAATCTTTTTTAATTAATCTTTTAATTAAATAAATAGTCATGATTTATTATTCTGTCATAGTGATAATAAATATTGCAAGCAAACAGTTAAATTTAGCTGAACTATATTAAAATATAGTTTTATCATGGAAATTCTGCACTGCATGTTATTCAAAACTTTTTATTGGCATATTAATATGAAACTGGTCTCTTGATTTCATATGACCCGGCTGTGTTGAATAAAAAATGCATTTCAAGTTCACGTTTAACTAACATAAGCTGTACCATTGAAATATTCGCAATAAAATATGGATACAAGGAATTTAAGCTAGTACTGCGATTTTCAAGCCGGTTCAGAGTTTTCAATTTAACGCTAAAAATGTAGAAAATGCGTCAATTTAATATACACTGCTGTTAAGTTACTCACTTAGTATTAATCAGGCTTAGGCGCCTCTTGCATATACATGTCATATATGCATGTCCTGTTCGTATAGGTAATCATGCGATGGCGAGTGCAATTATATATGTGATTAATAGTACGAGTGATGTTTGGAAATTTTGCCAAAATTGGACGAGCCGCCGGGGCGAGTCCAAAATACCTCAGTTCAAAATACCTTTCCGCCATTTTGTTTGTTTTGGGAAAATCATTAATTGTACTGCAGTACAATTAATGATGGTAATAGAACGGATAGGAGTGCTATTAATGCCATAATCATACGAGTGATTACAAAATCAACCGACCGCGTAGCGGGAGGTTGATTTGTTAATCACAAGTATGATTATGCAGGCATTAATAGCACGACTTAATTCGTTCTATTAGCTATTAATTATTTATCTTCTGTAATCAAACTGTTTGAGGGGAAAAGGCACAAAAATACAATTTGTTGAAATTCAATATAATTATTAAATTTTTGTCTCGACAATTCTTACTGTAATAGTGAAATAGTACAATATTGAATTAAATTTATCATAATCAAATTAACATAAATTAACTTCCGGGTATTATTTCCGGTATAATCACATGACAACAGTGTTTGAATTTAATAATATTCAACAGTCAACACACAACTGGGAAGCCATATGTTGCAAGTTTGTAACGTGTTCAAAATGGTGAAGTTCTTTAGCTCAGTTAATCTGAATCTGAGTCAAATATAACCGCTCGACGTCTTTTTCTGGCCGCTGAATTATCCGTGTTCACCGTCTGGTTTCCAATATTAAAAACACAGTTGTTGTAGGCAATATTAACCGGAGCTAGCGATGAGGAAACTGGGTTTTTGGCAAACACAAGTGGGACATCGTGGTCAACACTGGGGGGAATGCTCAACAAACCTTCTTGGCGAAGGATAGCGTTGGATGCAGATGCAATTTGCTGTCTGACTTGAACGGGGACAATTGATGTATCCAGGGCCTTTTTTAAGATTTTTCCGTGGGGGGGGCATTTTTTGAAAAGGGACCTTTCTGTGAGGTAATATATTAGAGGGGGATAGCAATGGCTTGGCTGAAGGCCACGTGTGTGGCCAACATACCACGCATGAATGGGGGGGGGGGGGTCTGGCGGACTACTCCCCCAGAAAATTTTTGAAATTTGAATCCCGGAAATGTCATTTCCTGCATTATGAGCATCCAAATTTGCTCCAAAATTTATGCTAACTGTACTTGTATTTGAAATAAATAAAGGAAAAAACGCACAAAAAGTAAAAAAAAATCCCATCATTTATTATTACTTATTAGAGGAGGATAACAATGATCAGGTGTGTGGGGGTGTACTCCCCCAGAAAATTTTTGAAATTTGAAGCACGGAAATGCCATTTCCTGCATTCTGAGCATTCAAATTTGCCCTAAAATTTATACTAACTATACTTGTATTTCAAATAAAAGATGGAAAAAATGCACAAAAAGTAAAAAAGAATATTAACTGTAATTTCTCATTAATTATTAGAGGGATAATCCCCAGAAAATTTTTGAAATTTGAAACCCGGAAATGCTATTTCCTGCATTCTGAGCATCCAAAAAATAAAAAAATTATTAACAATAATTTATCATTACTTAGTGGTAGAAAAAAGAAACAATTTAAATCGATTTTGTTAAACAAGGACAAAGGATAAAGCCTAAAACTTACTTTCCGTTTATGTATTTGTTAATCTTCGCTGGTTTGTTTGTATAATTTTAGGGAAAAGGGACTTTTCCTGGGGGGGCAAAATGTGATTTCGTGGGGGGCACAAGGGGGGACTGAGTACCCAGCTTGTATGTTAAAAAAGGCCCTGGATGTATCATGTTCGGTTGGTCTAGGAGCTGTGGAAGACGATACGATCGAGGGAACTGAGGTTGTTGTTCGCGAAGCTGACGCACTGTAACCGCTGATGATATGAGACAGTTCTCTGCGTTCTTCCTCGCTGATTACATCGTAATCATTTAGAGATGCCTCTGATGCATGACCGGTAATTTCCTTGATCTTATAGCGTGGTTGTCCAGCAGATTTCAGCTTTTGAACAACTGTTTTTCTCGTGCTGTGATTTGTCAACTTTTTCGCTGTTGAGCTCTCGAGCGACGAAGTCATTCTTGGCATTATTTTCCCAATTGTGTTCTGGCCCATTCGTACCTTGGTATACCAAACATCGTCATTTTTTGGACGTTGAATTATTGTCAGATACAGAGGGCCTTGGTTTCGCATCGGCTGAGGGCGTTTGGAGAGCCATAACTTGAAAAGCTTTACTGGGTCTCGAGGGCCGCCATCAGTGCTCCACATAACTTGCTTCGTGATTCTTTTTGCGACTCGAAGGCCTCCGCTTCGTGTTTTGGTGGGATTTTCATTGAATACAATAGATTCCGAGCCATCGTCGTGCTTACGAAGGATGAAATCTTCCACATATGCGTCGTAGTGGTCCTGTCGTCCTCGCAAACCCATTTGCTCCGAAAGACACTTGAAATTGGCATTTGTCAACGCGACTGGCGAATGATTTCCGAACGAACCGTTTTGCCACAGCAATTCCTCTTCGCTTTGGTTGAGTGCTTCTGCTTTGTTGGGACGTTTACCCATGCCTTGCTGTCGGAGACGTGCTGCTTTAGCGTTGAGTGTCTTCATAGACTGATGAAATTGCCTTGAAGAAATGATACTTTCGCCGTAATCTTTGTCACGTAAGTAGCGATCAATTGCAGCTTGCATCACGCGAAGGCTTTCTGGCTCGTAGTCCGCTCCATTCACCTTTTTAACTTCGCCATAAAATTTGCTGAGAAGCATATCCAATTGTTCATAAGGAAAAAGTTCAATTGGCTGACTTATTCCTCTAGCTGAACACCAATTTGACCAGACATTCATCCAGGTTTTTGTTGACCGCTCTGTGTTTACTTTCACGTTTGAGTTTTTAATCTCTTCAATGTCGTTTTCGGTTAAATTAGGGAACCTGGTTGTGTCTGGATCGGGGTCTTCTGCTGGAAGAACAGGTTGGTCATTTTCGTCAGAAAATATATCGCTTAAAATGTCAAAATATTCAAACTTTGTGAATTCCTCCATTTTGAATTTTTTACAGCAATAAAGAAAATAAAATTCAAAGTTTGTATCTTGAATGCTGATTGGCTAGTTGTAAATACTAGACTGATTGTCATTGGCTGTAGACAAGGGTGCGATTACAGCTCAGAAAAGGTGCGATTAATGCTCAAATCGCACTCCTGTAAACCAATGAAATTGCAGTATTTGCCACTGATTACAGAAGATAAATAATTAATGAAATAATTGTACTCCTCTCAACCAATCAGCATCCAGTAATTTTGTCATGCTAATAATAACTTTATGCGACGTTGCTCGTACAATTAGGGATTAATACAGGGTAATTGCTAGATAGTATACTTCAAAATAAGGTTTTCGTTTTTATAACGAAGAAAAATTATCCTAACGCAAAACTAAACCATAACACTAACCCCAACCCTAACCCTAACCTAACCCTAACCTAACCCTAACTTATTTAAAAAATTGAATTAAAAAAACCGGAAACCTTATTTTGAAGTATACTATCTAGCAATTTTCATTAAATACAGGGTGTCCCAAAAAAACGCAAAACCATTGAAATAACGTATTGTTAAAATTTGAATGCCCTAGCACTGAACGCAAATATGCGTAAAATATTGACAAGGGTGCATATATTAAATATTGACTTATTAAGAAATTAAAATATCTTTGTAAAGCGCACAATCTTCTGCTCTTGTTAGTTTAAAACAGCTTCTTAAACGGTTTCTTTGTGCATAAAATTTACTTACGTCAAGCTTTGATACACGTGTGGGTTCAGAAGAGTGGGAAAGCAATCAAATTCTAACAATATATTTATTTCAAGCTTCGGCGGCTCGTCCAATTATGGCAAAATTTCCAAACATCACTCGTACTATTAATCCCTAATTGTACTCGCCATCGCATGATTACCTCTACTAAGTGCATGCATGTCTTATACATTTATCTGCATTTAATACAGTTACAAGACACAGTTATAATTTTGACAGATAATGTATTCTGTGTATATTAACAGCTCAATTTAATAGCAAAAAATTATAAAGAGAGGAGTCCATTCGCCAAAGTAGTACTAAAATGAACAAGCGCAACATTATATGGATAACACTAACATGCAGAACACTAGTACTACGACTTTTATTATGTTCTACGTGTGTTTTACCGCAATCTTAAGCCTAGTTCTCATTCATCGCAAACTGTCACCGACGATCGGCGACGCTTATCGCCGATACTCGCCGAGCGCGAATGCACGAAAGCCTCCATACATCGCGGTGATCGTCGCAGATGACAGCCGATGTGTTTCGAAATTTCCCACCAAGGCACAAAATGGCCCCATTCAACGTAAAGTTGATGATTTCTGTCAAACTTCAGTTGATTGTTTCCTTGCCCGTTGAGGAAAAAACAACTTTGACTCATTTCCCATAGATTTTTCAAGCAGGTGCCAGTCGGCGATGGTCGCAAGAAAAAACCTTTTTTGTTTCCTACGATGTCATCGCCGATGATCGGCGACGATTACGGACAATCGGCGATATAATTTTTGAAGTGTTCTCATAAATGGCCAGCGGTCGCCGACGTAGCAAAGCTCCATCGCCGACGGTTTGCGATGAATGAGAACTAGGCTTTTAAAAGACGATTTTTGCCATCATCGGTTTATTATCTAACTGTCTACTACTTGTTGGACTGTTAAAGGATTCCCTGAAGTGTTTTAGAAATTCTTCATTGTATTTCGGATTTTCTAACTTCCCTTAAGCGGCGATTGTAGTAAATTCGGGCGTACTTCTTGTATAGACGGTCGGAGGACGTGTGTATTCTTTCTCTAACCTACCGAAGAATATTAATTTTCCTTCTCTAGCATTTTAACAATCGCTTTCGACCGTTATATATAAGCTGTTGTCATCTGTTCAATCAGCAGAATCTTCATAAGGGGGGGGGGGCAAGGGTGGTCTCGTCACGAAATCACGAAGATCATTATTAGATTTCACGAGTCACGAAAAACAAAAATTTCATTTTCACGGTTTTTAGAAACACAGAAGCGTAACAGGGTCTGAAACCTGGTTCACGAAGTCTACGAAGAGGTACGAAGGTATACGACAAGGACGTTTACCATGAAACGAAGAAACCTCAAGAAAGACAACCACGGGAAGCAAATTTGTTCATTTTTCTTTAAAACCTTAATATTAAATTTGGGCCGAGTTTTAAACGTAAACATTCACAAGTTAGGGTAAAATATTGGTAAATTCAAGACCCTACTAGCCCTTTTGGCTCTTCACGATTCACGGCACGCATATCAATCACGATTCACGAAGTGGTATTTCTTCAAATCACGAAGCACGAATAATTGCTAATCACGAGTCACGAAAATACCCTTGCCAATGTCTCCCTCTTCATAACCAAAAGATGTACCAAATGCATGCTTAATCCTATGTAAA
Organism: Paramuricea clavata; assembly: GCA_902702795.2. NCBI lineage: Eukaryota > Metazoa > Cnidaria > Anthozoa > Malacalcyonacea > Plexauridae > Paramuricea > Paramuricea clavata. The sequence continues at coordinate 16,697 of CACRXK020005796.1, forward strand.
ACAATGGTTGTTTTCCTGGAATTGTCCAATCAAGTTTCGAATTGTTTTACAAAAGTGGTTTAAACTTTTCTATCCCAGATATATACTGGGAATATGCATTGTATTCAATTCAATTCAACATAATGGATCACCTTCATCCGCTCTTGAGCTTCACTGGCATCAGGAAAGACATGCAGCTGCTGAAAGAAAAACGCTTTCGTACTACCATATTTATTGTGTACAGAACCTTAAAAATTAGAACCATATAAATGATTTGCTAATTAGCATCCTCTAAAACATGCAAGAGATGATTGAAACTTTAATTGAAACGAAAATGAGTAATAACTAATAACTAATAACAACAGCAGATGCCTTTTAAAACTTTAAGAGCTTCTTTTCTTAAGTCTGCTCTCTTCCAGAAGAAGATTAAAGAGTTAAGCGTTGTGTTCACGGCAAGAGCTGTCACATACCAAGAAATTATGACTATATATATCATTATGTCTTTTTCGAGATAGTAAATGTTGAGAAATTCACCAGGTATACAAGAAATGTAGAATGTAACAACGACCATTGCACAAGACTTGGCGAGCTTTGATTCTTTCAACGAATGTCGTTTTTTAATGCGATTTGATTGTTTCTCGGTTCGGTTGTTACTTGTGCTGTTGTTGTTGATTAGTCGTAGTCTTTTCCTTGTTGAATACAAGATCCGTGAGTAGCAATATGTATGAAGTAACATAGGTATAATTGCGTAGACCGCGCAAAAGATGTAATAGAATGTTGCTGAAACTACAGCCAATGGGACGATTATGAATGTTACCAATATAACACAACAAATGTATTCCAAAAACATTTTCTTTGTAACGTACTTAATATGTGCAAATGGATGCAAAACGCCCATGTATCTCTCAAAGGTCATTGCGCATAAAGTTGCTAAGGATAATCCCCACGGTATAAATGCTACTGTAGAAAAGACAAAACTTAACACACAGTCTGGCGAACCGAAAACTTCTGTGAGGTGAAGGTAGCTAAACAATGGTAGGGTTAGTAATCCAACAGACAAGTCAGCCATTGACTGCATAAATACCGTAAAGTGACAAACTTTTGCCCTCAGTTGATGACTTTTCCAGATAGTAAGAACTGTAATACCGTTCAAAAGTATTACAGGAATTGTTAGTATAGAAATCACTACAGATGTAATGAGTTGGTTGAAGTCATATTTACTTGAAGAAAATCGTGCAATAATGGGATATGTGTGCCGGACTATTGAACACACTTTAATGTAGTATGGTATTGTATCATTCATTTCCGTTCCTTCCTCTTATAGGTTTTCAATGTTGAGTTTTCTTCAAACCGTTGCGGAGTAAAGCCAAGCTATAGGTATAAAGATCAATTAAAATAATATCAACGTTACACTGCACTGATATACTTTGAAGGCCATGATACACATGCAAGGCATATTTTGCTGCGACTTGCGACACAATTTTTGACATAATTATAGAGCCATGTCATCCAAAAGTGATCGCAGGGAATTTTCGACATGGCCACGGTTTATGCATGCCGACATTTCCTTCCCATTTCTTTCATTTTTCATTCTCTATGAGTATATTATGTAAAGAAAATGTTGGCATGAGCTTCGTTGAATGCGTGCTATCGTACTCACAATTTCCCAGATAACATGCGCATGCATGACTCTGAAGATAGCATTGGCTACGAATCATTGAAGTTTCAGTCAATCCGAAGTCACTGTGCATGCATGTGTGTTTTTATTAATTAAGCGAAAATTTAGAAGTGATAGTTTTCTTGAAGTTGCAGCCTATTTCTCATACTATAAATAATTGTTTTTCTCTTCAAGATTGTTTCTCTCCCCAAATCTTTATGAATTATTTGACGGAGAAGTTAATGATATTTTTTTAAATATGACCTTTCAATGTCGCACGATATAAATGATGAATCAAGTAATATATAATTTTGCATCAACTATCTTGTCCTTGAGTGATCAGTTTAATTAACATCCTATATTCGCCGTCTGAATCTTTCTTGAACGAAATGCGTCAAAAGCCGATTTTCAAATGGGCGGAGTTTTGCGCGCGGAGAGTTTTTTTAATTAGTTACCCCGAAATTGTACTACCCGAGAAATTATAAGAGAAAGAACAAATTCTTCTTCAAAACACGCAATACCTATATTAATAATTATAAACAGTTAACATATTGAATGAGGTTTTTATGATATCATGCATGCGGCATTATCAAAGTCGAGGTAAATGCTATCAGCCAAGCCGAATTGTACCAAACACACAAGGACGAAATTTGGAATGAAATTTGTATTTGCTGATTGGTTCAAAATCCAAAGTTAAGTACACTGGGCTACTCATTACTGTATATTTCCTGTATGCATGCCATTTTCAGTAAAATTTTATTTAACAAGACTTGTAACTAAAAATGTAATTAATCAATATATACTCTATCTGTTACTATCTGCATGCCATCAAGATTTTATCCTGTTAGTGTAAATTAGCACAGAAAAGCCCATCCTTGAATTTAAGTTCTACTATTACTATACAGTACCACTGTGAAGTACGCATGACATTCAACATGACATTCGATCTGGAGCAAACTCACACATTTCAATCACTCGATGAAAAATCCAGCTATTTCGTCTCTCCCAAATAAATTACAAAAAATTAAATTACAGTTTATATTAGCTAACTAGTACCCTACCCGTTTTCTGCACACAAACCAACAAAGTTACCTCAAAGCACTCCAAAACGATATTTTCCTAACAGTTAAGCACAATGCCAAAGCCAATAAGTAGTGAATACAGTTTGCCAAGAATTTTAAGCTGTTAATTTCTTAGCTGCTATTTTATAGGATTTTTAAACTTTCACTTATTGTACAATTATCGCCTCTTTCTACCGGTTATTTAAACTTAGGTGGCTCAGGCCTGGAAACAACTGAAATTGCACCCCAAAGTGAGCGATACGGTGTTAGCAGTACACATGCAATATCCAATTACGAGTGCCTTGTCAAATATTACATATGAAACTGATTAATTTCTCAGCTGCTATTCAATAGGATATTTTAAGTTTTGTATAATCATTGTACAAATTTATTTCCTTTTAATCTTCTAACCGGATATTTAACCTTAGGTGGCTCAGGCGTGCAAACAATCGAAATTTGGCCTCAATATATACGGTATTAGCTGCGTAAGCGAATAGGAGAGGCTATAGCGCGCGCTGTAATTAATAGTATGTTAATCTATAAATTTCTATAAATTTATCTATGGCGTAAGCGAATTATTAGACGTAAGCGAATTATTAGGCGTAAGCGAATACTCTCTATAGTATATATGATCTCTCTATATCTCGCTGTTGAGAAATTCATGTTAATTAAAGTCTAAATTTTTCCGCTGCTATTTTATAGGATTTTTAAAACTTTCATGTAGAAATTTATACTCTCTTATCTTGCAAAATGTACTGGGTTAAGCGTATATAATATATATCTTAATTACGCGCTCAGTGACAAAAATTACATGTGAGACCGATTAATATCTCTGCTGCTATTATATAGGATTTTTTAAAAATTTTATATGCATGGAACAAATTTATCTTATCCGGCTATCCACAGGTTATTTCACACTGTAAAAACTGATAGGTTAAAACAACCTATTTCTAAAGGTTGTAACCAATAATTAAAGGTTGTTTTAACCAATTGAATGGGTTAGAACCGATTTAAATTAGTTAAAATAACCTATTATTATCAGATCAAATTTTGAGACCAATAAAAATAGGTTAATTTAACCAATCTTTTTGGTTAAGCAAATTTACCGATTGGTTATTATTCCCAAATAGGTCATTATAACCATTATGATTAGGTCAAAATACTGAAAACTAAACTAACCTATATGAAATATGTTGAAATATTTAGTTCGACTTACGACATATACTTTCAATTTCAAGGAGTTATTCTCACTTCACTCAGTTAAAAGCCATTTATTAAATCGTATAGTAGAAGTGAAATAGTGAGTAATTTTCCACCAAGTTTTTACTCGGCCTGTGTATTATAACTCGACCATCACACATAGGAATGACAAAAACTATATTCAAGTTTCTTCAACCTAGAATTAGGGCGATATTTTCTATACAAATTCGTAGTGAAGGACAGCAGTTCGTAAAAATCAACTGACCCAAGATTTAATTCAGCTGGTTGACGCGCCGTTTTTCTCGAATATTGCCAAGTCAGATTCTTGTAGTTGTATTACAAGTATATCGGACCATATCGGATTCTTATTGTTCGATCGCACGCGACGATCGAATGTAGCCAGAAATTGTCAGCGAGTTTTTCTTGTCAAATTAATTTAACACCAGCATTGCTCTCATCTATATTTTTTGCTGCGTAAATCTCTATTATAATTACCCGCGTTTGCCAGAGATTCTGTAATTTGAACTTGTGGAATGTTTTGCTGCTGAATATAATTTTCAACAAGTGGAAGTTCCAAACTTTCAACCAATTGACATGCTTAGAATATATCACGTGTTGTAGTAATTCGATCTGTATGACACATTGACAACAAGCGCCAAGTTCGATCTTTTGAGAGCAAGCATTCAAAGGAGAAGATTTTTATTCAAATTTTCTATTATAAAGTTCGAAAGACCTAGTAAAATACATGGAATTTGAAAGGTATGTCTATTGTGTATTTACTCATTTGTATGCGGATAGTTACTTGACATAATGTAGTTATATTTTTATTAAAATCGAAGGCCTGTATTTTATATTAGTCGCTTCGCCGCCGATTCACTCACAGGCGGCCCAGACGTGTATTAGTGTATAGTATTAAAATATATCATTATAGAATATACTACACAGTAAAATTTGTAATGAATTTTATATTTTAAAATCATATTTACTTGCCTAATTTGATTGTATGTGATCGTCTTTTATTTCTGAGCGACTTTACATTCGATGCCTGCGACTGTCTTCATAGGTGATAGTATTGAAAGCAAAGGCTAACGATTCCAGTTCTCAAACAGCCGACACGAACAATTCAAATCGAAAAATATCCCCTTCAAATTGCTTTCTTCGCGGTAAAACTTCGCCAGCGTATAGAATAAACACCCATCTTCAACATACAAAGCAATATTAACACATCCTATAATTTTTGCAATGGATTTTTAGCGAAATGTTTCGAGACTAAAATTCTATGGAACTTAGAAAGCCCGATAATTACTACGGCGCCTGCTTGGCCACCTAGCCTCCTTTACCGTTTGGATTTTCAGGGGGGGGGATCGAATAAAAAATACCGACTGTTTACAATATTTGAAATCTGATATTGTAATTTATCAACAACAAAACTCTTTTCGATCGTATACAGCAACAACAGCCAGCGAATCAATGCCGCGATAGCGACGGTTTACTATATTTGAATCTGATATTGTAATTTGCAAAAGCTATCTTTCTATCTTATACTATACGATCGATCGATCGAAAGAGTTTTTGTTGTTGATAAATTACAATATCAGATTTCAAATATTGTAAACAGTCGGTATCGCGGCGTTGATTGGCTGGCTGTTGCCGGAAATAGGTGTTTTTTATTCGATCCCCCCCCTGAAAATCCAAACGGTAAAGGAGGCTAGGTGGCCAAGCAGGCGCCGTAGTAATTATCGGGCTTTCTAAGTTCCATAGAATTTTAGTCTCGAAACATTTCGCTAAAAATCCATTGCAAAAATTATAGGACGTGTTAATATTGCTTTGTATGTTCGAAGATGGGTGTTTATTCTATACGCTGGCGACGTTTTACCGGGAACAAAGCAATTTGAAGGGGATATTTTTCGATTTGAATTGTTCGTGTCGGCTGTTTGAGAACTGGAATCGTTAGCCTTTGCTTTCAATACTATCACCTATGAAGACAGTCGCAGGCATCGAATGTAAAGTCGCTCAGAAATAAAAGACGATCACATACAATCAAAGTAGGCAAGTAAATATGATTTTAAAATATAAAATTCATTACAAATTTTACTGTGTAGTATATTCTATAATGATATATTTACTATACACTAATACACGTCTGGGCCGCCTGTGATTCACTGAAGGCATCTGGACGTTCAGTTGTAAATTTTCAATTAATTTCTATTAGCAGAAGTCTATAAGTCTAATCTACAGTCTCCACGTATATGTATTGTTAAGAAAATCGTATAGCTTATTTGTGTGATATGCATTTGTATGTTGTAATTTTCTGTTAAATATTTGCTATAAAGATGCTTGTGATGTTTAATACTCTGAGCTAGTGTATATCCACACCGGGCAAGCTTGAAAAATATGCCTGTCCATGGTGGGAATCGAACCTACGAGCTTTGGAATACTAGCCCAATGCTCTGCCCACTGAGCTACGTGGTCAGGTCGGTTCGAGTATGTGATATTTTGGAACAGAATCTAGTTCCTTTGATACCAATGTAATTTAGTAATCATGATATTTTCTGTGTTGATGCAATGTACTCAGGTGAATATATGCTTGTGATGTTACTCTGAGACTCAGAGTAACATCACAAGCATCATATTCACCCGAGTACATTGCATCAACACAGAAAATATCATGATGAGTGTATATCCACACCGGGCAAGCTTGAAAAATACGCCTGTCCAGGGTGGGAATCAAACCTATGGACAGATTTAGAACTAGATTCTGTTCTGAAATATCACATACTCGAACCACAGTCAAGGGAACACAGCAGTCCGATATTTGACTTCTTTATTTAATAAACTATAAACATAATCGTTCACTTACTTGTTTTTTGGTCTTTCTATATGCATATTTTTATGTGATTCCCCGCTTTAATATTCATATATTCATATAAAATACAGCGTGCGATTCGTTGGCAAATCAAAGCAAATTCAAAATTGTTTTCAAGCGTATTCCCGCTTTAATTGGTATAGCGGGCGCGGCTGTTTTCTTGCCACAGAAAATATCATGATGAGTGTATATCCACACCAGGCAAGCTTGAAAAATACGCCTCTCTACGGTGGGAATCAAACCTGTGGACAGATTTAGAACTAGATTCTGTTCTGAAATATCACATACTCGAACCACAGTTAAGGACTTTGCTCGAACCGACCTGACCGCATAGCTCAGTTGGCAGAGCATTGGGCTAGTATTCCAAAGGTCATAGGTTTGATTCCCACCATGGACAGGCATATTTTTCAAGCATGCTCGGGGTGGATATACACTCAGTGTAACATCACAAGCATCATATTCACCTGAGTACATTGCATCAGCACAGAAAATATAATTTGCTATAACGTTGACATGTATACAGTACTTTTATATATGTGACTTGTTTGAAATGCAGTCACATTAATGGCATATAGACAGGATTGCAATAGCCCATCTTGACATCTCCCAATATTACCCAATGCATGGCATGTGCTTCCTATGCCTATGGTAACCCTTCTATCGGTCAGCCTAAAACATGTGAAAGGGGCTGCTTATGTAGAGGCGAGCCAGCCCAGGTAACTTGGCTATAGCTTGCTTTCCCTGGACGAATGTCTATTTACATGTCTTATGAGCCTCTCTAGATGGGCTCATGGGCTACGCTCGCCAAAACAAATCACCCAGACTGAGTTGTGTAATAGCAGCACATTTTCAAATAAAGTAAATCAACATCATACTTTTGCAAACAGTTTTGAAATGTAACTGACAAAAACAATCACAGACTGATATCTTTTAATGTTGAAATTGATTGGGAAATGTCATTTTATTAGAAGATTGCATGTAAAATTTAACTGATGGACTTGCATGACATGCTTGATTGAACAGTCACACTACATGCATATTTTACATCTTGTAAATATTCTACATTGAACAGAATGTTAACCCTTTATGTGACATTTTTACTCATGAAGGAGAGAGGCTGCCATTCAATGGGTTAAAGCCTTTTTTTTAATTAAATGGAAATTTTGAACAATAAATATGTAACATATACATACTGTGCCGGGAATGGAACCTTCTGCCCTGTGATTCTGAACAGCTCTTTAACAGCCGAGAGACACTCGAGCCCTGAGAGTCCAAGCCCCAAGAGTCCATCAAGCTAATTAGAGTTCATGTATATATGAATTGTAAATGTTCACAGTAAAATTTTAAGCAGAACAGCATGAAGCTTTTTATTTAGGTTTGGAGAATACATTTTTGCAGTGTGTATGTATGTATGCATGTGTAAATATTTATCTCCTTTTGATTTTTGTAGAGTTGGAAAACCGCTGTATTCTTGCAGCATTTGCCTTTGAAAAGGCAGCAAGCAAACAAATTCCAGGGGAGCTATTTTTCGAAGTTGTGAATGTAAGTCAATTTTGTATATTTTATATGCCATTTAGCTGATTAGTGATGTCAGAACTTATTAACCCTTTAAGCTGCAGAGCTTCTCTATTGACAAGCAAAATCGTCTGGCATTAGACAAGTAGAAAAAAAATGTAGGGCATGCTGGAGTGCATTGCGGCTTAATGGGTTAACTATAGACATTGTCAGATTTTTTGGTTAAAAACCCATTAAGCTGCAGAGCTTCCCTATTGACGAGTAAAATCGCCTGGCATTAGACAAGTTAAAGGGAAAGTCAAGTCTTTAATGTAAACAAACGGTTTGTTTACATTTTGAACTGCTGTATTTTTTAAAATATGATGTACTGTCTGAATATCTAACACCATTTTGGTTCGCTATACTTCTAAATGAGTATGAAATAGAGTTTATGTTCAGAAAAATTCAAAATTTGGGCAATGTTCACATTAGAGGTCCTCACATTGTTATGAGCAGAACCGATGCGCAGAACGGACTTGACTTCCCCTTTAAAAAAAACAAGTAGGGCGCGCTGGTTGTTGTGCAGTACAGTTGCAACATGCATGCACATACATAGGCTACCTGGATATATTTGGTAGTGATGTTAAGTTTCCTTGCAAGATCCTTAATGTTGCATGCATATAGAATATATTCTCATTTTTTGTTTCCAGAGTGATTTTGAAATCCAGCATACTGAGAGAATAAAGGCGTGTTCAACACCGCTATTGGCAACCGGATCTCTACAAGAGATAAGTTCACTTACCCTCATTGCAGAGGGTATATGGTATAGTTGCCATATTAAGAGGAAGTACTATAATCAGCACTATTACATGCTTATTAGCAGCGTACCGTAAACCTCCGAATATAAGCCCCTCCCGAATATAAGCCCCTCCCGAATATAAGCCCCCCCCGTGTATAAGCCCACTACATGTAGTAACGCTCACCTCATTCCAAATATAAGCCCCCCCCCCCGAATATAAGCCCACTTGTTTATCAGTTATCACCATTTATTGTTTATCACTATTACCACTTACCACTATTAATCACTATTATTACTATGCTAGTATGCTTAACACTTGTTTATCACTATTACTTTACTTGTTTGTCACTATTACACTAACACAAAAGATCGTCCGTGTATAAGCTCCCCCCCGTATATAAGCCCCTCCTTGTATAAGCCCATCAAAAATCGCTTACGGAAAAATATAAGCCCAGGGCTTACAGTCGGAGGTTTACGGTATTTTGTTCTTAATGCTGAATACCTCAATGGCCTTGGCAATGTTCCTCGAGCATATTCGGCTGGGAAGGATTGGTCAAACTCTGCTAATCGGTGAACTATAGAACACAAGCTAGAACTAAGATTATATGGCGATCGATTGTTGTAACATATTATAATAATGAGAGATTGAGAATGCACAAACAGGCCGGGGTTGCATGGTGATCGCGATCTAATTAATGCTAAGTTAAGTGCTTAGCCATGATTTCATGATAATATATAATACTTGATAAAACCATGCAACTCTCTAGCCTGTGTGTCAGTAACAGTGTAGTCAACTGGAACACAGGCTATAGAAACACAAAACGTACTACTGTGTACTTACTGTAATCTTAGATGTTACAAAATATATTTTTATATACAGTTCATAATATTGTTTGATTATAGCGTACTTGGATGATTAATTGCCTGCAGAATTATTGTTTAGCTGTTTCGTTTTAGCGTATCTTATTCAGTTGACGCAACATCATTTAACCAACGAAAGTGCGCGATGTTTCGTACTCCGACTTTAACCGTTATTTACTGGTTGTTATAACTAAAAAAATTGGCCAAATCAACCAAAATATTATTGGTGAATATCCGTACCATTTGTATTATAGTTAAAACAACCTATATTTATTTGGTTAAAATATGCTCAATTTGACAGTTTAAATTTTAGTCATTTTAACTTTTGAATATAGGTTGGAATTACCTT
>CACRXK020005797.1:0-26959 GCA_902702795.2 Paramuricea clavata
AGTAGGAGTGTTTTAACAGATATAAAACGCGAGGCGCAGCCGAGCGTTTTATGTCTGATAAAACACGACAACGAATGTTTTAACTATAGTACTTAAAAAACTCATTAATAATTCATGAGGAAAATACAAAAGAAATGAATGTTTAATCAATGTTTGTAAATCCGATAAAGATTTGTCCTGATTTACATATCATTCAGCTTTGATTTTCTCGGCTTAGATAATGTTTATTTTTAAAATTACTTCGTAAACGAACTTAAAAGATGGGTCGTTCTTTAAGCACGTTAAAACATTCGCATCCGATCTTTATCTCATATAGAAACTCTCAACTTCGGCTCGAGTTTGTATATCAGATAAAGATTGGCTGCTGTATGAGCTGCCATAATTCAGCTTTGGATATCACAAAAACCTCATCATGCAATATCTGTTTATTATCCACTTCTATTGAGACAATCCATTGCAATACGTACACTAAAGCCCAATCTCCACTAGGCGAATTTTTTCGCGCGAAGCGAAAAACAAAACTTGGCAATGTGATAGGTCAGCGAAAAAATTCACCGCGAAAAAGTTACATCAGTTTCTACTCTTTTACTGTTCGCGCGAACAAATTCGCCTAATGGAGAACGGGCTTAAACCTCATCTTAACCATGGAATGAGAAGCCTCCAAAGAGCTAATAATATTTCACTATGTAACTGACATAGACACTCTCATATTTCTCCACATTATATATACCTATGTTCTGTAATATAATTACAGAATTCCTGGTAGTGACAACACTCCAGTCGAAACTTATAAATAAACAATTTTGAAAATGTTTAGAATGTTCGGAGTTACGGTGATTTCGTATTTTGTCCCCGAGCCAACGGCGCGGAGCGTCGTGCGAGGGTACTAATTCCGCCCGGCTATTTATCCCCGGGGCTGCCCGGGGAAAGGAAAGCATTAGCGAAGTCTAAAGTTATCAATGATCGCGGCCGTGGGATAGTGTGCGTGGGTGGTCATCCTCACTGATCTTAAAATGACTGTCATGAATAGCGAACACTGATTGGTCCAATTTAAAATTTGCATTATAACGACTGCATGCATGACGACAGCGAAATAGCAAACATTTCTCGATTTAATGATTTCTTGCAAATATATTTCATTTCGGCAAGATTTTGTAAATTTCAAAAGCTTTTTTGAGAAAAAAAGGCGAAAGAATCGGCTAAAAGAAGGGAGCAAAGGCGCCGACGTTAACGAAGGTAAGTTTGTTTTAAATTTTGTTGTATTGTTTGCTTTATAATTATTATTATATACATGACAAAATTACTGCAATCTAATTGGTTAAGAGGAGTGCAATTATTTCATTAATTGCACTCTCCGGGAGTGCAATTAATGATTTTCGTGATGGCTGGGGGGAGCGCGAAATCAAAACAACAAAATCCAATATGGCAGCGAATTTTAAATAAGTATTTATAACAAATGTGGACGAATTTAACTAAATTTCGGCACAAGAATGAGTTTAAAAACATTGTATGACAAAAAGAGCCTGTGGAAAATACCTGGAAACAATTTTAAGAAATAATCTCGGCGGAATGCAGCGAAACGTGACTATGTAAGTTTGTAATACAATTTATGAAGACTTTCTTCGTCTAAAATATGTTGTTTGAGTTTGAACCTTGTGTTCTAGTTTAAGTTATGTGCCTTTATGAGTTTATTATCATTTTATGAGTATATAAGAATTTTAAAGAAAGCGATTTTGTCATGCATATAATAAATAAATAATCACACGGGCAAGTCGTGCAATTAATGATTAACACTTTGCGAAAAGTTTGTGCATAAATTTTACCTTAAATTGAAGCTTATATTATGTATAACATGCCTATATATATATATATATATATATATATATACATACACTCCACGCGTCATTTTATGGCTGACATGATTTGCCACAAGGTTTATGAAATATTTATGAGTAGTTGAAGTGTAATTAAATTCGTCTTCGGCTCTGAATATCACAAAAACCTCATCCAATATCTGTTTATTTTCTGAGCTTATATTTAACAAATCGGCGAAATAATTGATAAGAGCTGACCACTTGTCGCTACTTCTATTGAGACAATCCATAGACCATATTCATAAATCGTGACGAGGCCTCGTATCCTAGGATACGGGAACAAAACGCGGGAAAACAAGCGAGAACTGCTTGACAAGCCAAATTCAGATGCTACTGTGTCGACTTTAACGGCTTGTTTCTTGTTGCTTTTTGCGATTTATAACGATTTTTGTGTGTATTTTAAGACTTTGTGCCCACAACGAAAGCGGTAAACGAGTATATTATAAAAGCGACCGGTTTTTCTTCCATTTTTGTGTGGAAAAAATGACAACGTGAAAAACAGTATTTTACTGAGATTTTAACGTCAATATAAAGGTTATTCCGTGAACAATCAATACAACTATGGAATGAAAGTATAACTTTTCGAATTTGACACAAATATGAAAGAAAACAACAGTCAAAAATCACAAGAGAACGTCAAATGTTATTGATTCGTACGGAAAAATATGAACTATGGCTGTGGCTCGATAACATTCTGCAAGCAGCTTACAAGTTTAAAAAATGAAGGCTACGTTACCTGAGTGAGTTGTAATTCTATTTCTTCAACAATAGCTTCATATTTCTTACGATTGTGGTGTTGTATAGACGTTTTGTAGCCTTGTTGGTTGTTTGTTTTGCCCATATAAACTTGGCAATAATACAAAGTCAAAGGTTTCCTTTTTCGATAGACTCCAGCATCTTTTGTTTTAAATATCATGTTATATTTTCTCAGAAGTATTTTTTTCAACTTTCAAGATCAGTTTTATAGATATTATTTTCGAAAAAAGCCGTAATATTCACGAAATAAAGCTGCCATAGCCGACAGCAAAAAAAACCATTTTGTCAATTTTCCCGCGTTTTTCCGTTTTTCCGGCCTCATCACGATTTATGAATAAGGTCTATTGCGATACGCAAATTAAACTTAATTTTATAACCATGGAATGAGAAGTCTCCAAATAGCTAATAATATTTCACTATGTAACTGACATAGACACTCTCATATTTATCCACATTATCTATGTTCTGAAATATAATTACAGAATTCCTGGTGGTGACAACACTCTAGTCGAAACGTAGAAATAACCAATTTTGAAAATATTTAGGATGTTCGGAGTTACGATGATTTCGTATTTTGTAAAAAATACTCAGTGGTTCCTGCAAAAACCACCCGCACCTATCTGGAGACTCAAGCGCAAATCTATTTTTAAGAGAATTGCAGTGCATTGCCAGTTTCGCAAGCATTATCATGAAGTCCTTGCACTGTTAGTGATGACACAAATCACAATTCAAAAAACCTTTCTGGGATAGAAATGGAAAAGGGAAAAAATACATCTAGTACGTTCTCGAAAATAATATTTACCCTCCGTTTCGCAGAGATCACCAGTATATCCAACAGGACATGAGCAAATAAATGATGATCCATTATTTGAACAAGTCCCACCATTGCAGCATGGAGCACTGGCACATGGAGAACCTAAATTAGAAAAGAATTAAAATTGTTAAAACTTATGTTAACTGGAGGGCACTCTGAAATGTTTGGGCAAATTATTTTGAAAAGTAAATTTTCGAGTGCATGCAGGTAGGTTTTCAAAAACCTAATTATAATAACGACTTGCCCAAAAAAATGGAATGAAAGCTTTAAACGCAAGTTGAATTCATAAGATGCAAATTTAGGTGTTTTATGAACTATCAAAGTGCCAGACAATTTGATATACATTAATTAAGTCTTATGCACGACCTCCAAAAACTTTCTCCCATAGTAAACAAGGGGGAATTTCGTTCTCGACCAATCAGCGCAATTGTTGACAATTTCGCTCCAAGCCAGTATGAATGCGTAATTGGTTACTGTACGTAGTTTCCCTGCGAGCACAGAAAGCTACTTCCGGTAATAATATACATTTTTTGAACAGAAAATTTAAGGTCTTAAATAAAGCTTCGAGGGGGTCATGATTTTTAATGTTTTGATTGAATTCAACGTCACAATTGCAAGGTAAAATAAGAAATTTTCTAAAATTTTGCCGCTGGGATTTGTGTTTTATTACCTATCGGCATTCGAACTTTCGCGCATTTTATTCGCCGCTGTTCGATGCAAATCCCAGCGATAACTTTAAAACTAGGCAATAAAACGCAAATCCCAGCGGCAAATTTTTAGAGAATTTCTCATTTTACCTTGTCGCGTTTAAATCCAATAAAAAAATTAAAAATCCTGACCCCTTCGAAGCTTTATTTAAACCCTAAATTTTCTGTTCAAATGTATGTTTTTACCGGAAGTAGTGAGCAATTACGCATTCGGATTGGCTTCGAGCAAAATTGTCAACAAATGCCATGCATTCATTGGTCCAGAACGAAATTCCTCCTTGTTCCCATAGTAGCCTTTCAAGCATAATTCATCGTACCCATGACTATTTTTATACATGACTGATTTCTTACATACTCTTTACAAAAATCAAAATATTATCGAAGTTTTAGAGGTCGTTCGTTGGACTTAATGTACTTCAAGTTGTCTAATATTTCGATAGTTCGTAAATCATCTTCCAAATTTGTACTCTATATTTGCCGTCCGTTTTTGCGCACAAGCATTTTTCAAAGCGGTTTTTGAAAACCCTCCTGCACTGAAAATTTACTTTTCAAAATAATCTTAGTTGTAAAGATACTGACAGACCCCGAACTACCCATGTTTGCATAACGTTTTCACAAATTTTGCAGAATTTGCAGTTTAGTGAACATTTTCAACCTGTGCAATTTTCTTATACACCATCCTGTGTGTGGATGGTTTTACTCAGAGTGTAACGGTTACTTGTCCAAACAATATAGACTATGAATCTTATGTTTATTTTATCCCTAGTATAACATTTAATTCAATTTACAAAGTTACACATAAAGTTGTGACATACCGCATTGTTGATATCGATCATCATTCAACCAGGTAATGTTCACACCATATGAAGAACAATCAGCGACATAGGCCTCTATTGCTTGACATAGACAAACTGTAGGGTCATCGCCACAGCCACATACATCGTATTCACAGTCCTGAATATAACCCCCTGAGACTGGATCAACCAGGCTTGCACAAACATTGAATGGAGGAGTTAACAAAGCTGAACAGTTGGCTGTAGCAGTCGCGTTTCTGTCAGGGTAAGTCCAACATGGATATGGTACATCTGTTGCATCGTCACAGCAAGAATCAGCTTTCCATGAATTTCCAAAGTTTACTGCATTTTCTACGATTGTTCCATTTGCTGTTAAGAAATCATCCGCAGGATTTTGGTTAAAAGTTCCGCATAAACCTGATGTTTTGTTGATATAGCGTCCATACACTGTCACTCTCACATTGTGTACATTATTCCATTCAACTTTTACACCATAATCGCTATCCACTGATGTTACTCGAACTCCAGAGCGCGTAATATTGTCAATAGTGACACCTATAAAATCAGAAGGGAAATAATATTAACTTTCAGAAAGAAATTCAACAAATTTAAGCATTTTACAGCAGTGCCGAAAAGGGAGTTGTTGGTACTATGTTAACATTATTCTACGTCACAATACCCAACTATTCAACAGCAGAACATATAAATGCATTTAATTTCTTGGATCCTTTGCTTATTAAGAATCATGTATAAAATAGTATAATAAGAGAAACAACTTTCATAAGATATTATTCTGTTGCGAATAAGGTAGGACCACTCCAAACAAATATTATCATTAAATTCCTTTTCAAATAAACGCTCTCACAAATGAAGGGATGTGCCGTTGAACTGGCTGGATATATTCTACTATAAATTTAAAATGTATAACCGGAACGTCAAAAATTAAACCATATATCCGGTATCAAAGTTATTAAAAGAACTTACATTCATAAGATAGAGGCAAATCAATTTTCGAATCATTTACCACCACACTTCCCCGCAGTAGTTGGATAGTTACATTTGGGAAAATTACTGTCAGTGATTTTGTGCAGGAAAATTCTCCATTTCCACAAGGTTCATTCACTTGTCTTATTTCAAATTTGTTATTTACACTGTCTTTCGCCAGAACATATTCACATCTTCCCATAAAATCATAAAGTCTTCCATCAAATGTCGAGTAGTGTGGATCACCTCTTGCTTGACATGTCGCTTTAACTGTTTGATTTTGTAAAAAAGAAGTGAGTAATGAAATATTCAATAGTTCAAAGTCGATCCTTCCCAGCTCTATTTTGCAAGTTAGGAGCACCAATTTGATACGTTACGATAGATTTTATATAAAAAATCTACAGTACATGTACATGGACATACGGTTGCGGCCTGAAAACTGGAATCTGTAATTCAGTTGGTTAGAGCGCTGCACCGGAATCGCAGCGGCGTAGATTCGATTCCTACTAGAGGACCTATATACTAGAGGTTTGCATCGGATTGGATTGGACGTTTATAATCCGACAATTGGCTAATGTTTAAAATCCGATCCGAAATTGTCTAATCCGAATCCGACCCGATCCGAGTTTTGATAAAGAATCCAATCCGATCCGATCCGAAGAATTCTTTAATAAAATATATTTCTTATTCAAGTTGAAAAATTTATCCAAATAAATATAAAAGCAAGAAATATATGTCAAGAAGCTGACAAAGTGGCGTCCAATTGAAGTATCAAACAAATAATGCAGCGACAATCGCGATAATGCTTTCATAAATGCATGGATAATTAATTCTTGCGATAATGCGTGGATAATTAATTCATTTTATTTTGGATATCGAAGTCCCATCGGATCCGACTACGAAACAACTTTATCAATCCGATCCGATCCGAAATGAATATGTTGGTTCCGAAATCCGAACGAATCCGATTCGGATCGATTTCGGATCGTATTTGCACACCTCTACTATATACTGTTGCATTTTTCACAACCTTTCCTGATTACAGTATGCCTTAAATAGTGTAAATTTATTCTCACTTGGATTATCATTCCACTTTTAAATACACGAATTAAAACAAGAAAAAACAACATGAACGAATGGTGTTTTTTCAATGTTTTTCGAACAAAAAGGAGACTTTTTTGACATTTTATTGAAGCTTTGGTAGGTAAATGAGATTTCTTCCATTTTTATTCGCTTTTTTAATTTGAGAACCAAACGTTGTTTAATTTTGTGTGACAAATATATCACTGTTTGTCGAAAGACTTATTAAAAAGTGAAAATGCAATGTATAATAAAACAGTTATATTGAATTCTGTTTTTGTAATATCCTGTAATTTCAAGTTCTTGGTATAAGTATAATTAAACTCGTCTTAAATCGGTTTTGAATATCACAAAAAACCTCATCCAATATCTTTTTATTATCTGAGCTTATTTTTAATAATTCGGTGAAATAATTGATAAGAGCTGACCCCTCGTCACTACTTCTATTGAGACAATCCATTGCAATACGTAGACTAAACCTCATCTTAACCATGGAATGAGAAGCCTCTAAAGAGCTGATAAGATTTCACTATGTAACTGACTTAGACACTCTCATATTAATTTCTCGTGTTCTGTAATATAATTACGGAATTCCTGGTGGTGACTCCAGTCGAAGCGTAGAGATAAACAATTTTGAAAATGTTTAGGATGTTCGATGATTACGGTGATTTTGTATTTTTTAAAATTACTGTGTTTCCCGCAAAAACCACCCGCACCTATCTGGAGACTCAATCGCGAATCTATTTTCTAGATTATTGCTGCATGAGCATTGCTAATTTCTCAAGCACTATATCACGGAATTCTCGTGTATATTTGAAAATTAACAAGTCCTTGCACTGTTAGTGATGACACAAACTACAATTCCAAAAAATCCTATCTGGGATAGAAATGGGAAGGAGAAAAATTACATGTAGTACTTTCTCGAAAATATTTACCCTCCGTTTCGCAGCGGTCACCAGTATATCCAACAGGGCATGAGCAAAAGAATGATGATCCATTATTTGAACAAGTCCCACCATTGCAGCATGGAGCACTGGCACATGGAGAACCTAAATTAGAAGATAATTAAAATCGTTAAAATTCATGTTAACTTGAGGGGACTCTGAAATGTTTGGGCAAATTATTTGAAGAGTAAATTTTCAAGAGCATGCGTTAATATTTTCTCCTATAGTAGCCTTTTTGCGCATAATTCATCGCACGCATAACTGATTTTATGCATGATTGATTTCTTACATACTCTTTACAAAAATTTTAAAATTATCGAAGTTTTAGAGGTCGTGCGTTGGGCTTAATCTACATCAACTTGCCTAATATTTCAATAGTTCATAAAACAACTCCTAAATTTGCACCCTATATGAATTCAAATTGCGTTTTAAGCCTTCAATATTCGTGCGCAAGCCATTTTTAAAGTGATTTTTGAAAACCCTGCTGCACTAAACTACCCATGCTTGCATAAAGTTTGCATAAATTTTGCAGAATTTGCACTTTAGTGAATAATTTCTGTGCAAATTTTTATATATAATTATATATATAATTTTTATATATATAATTTTTATATTTTTATAAAAGTTGCGAATTTGTTTTGTCGTTCTACCAACTTTTGGCCAAGATTGAAGTTTTCAAACATTTTGCAGAACTTGCAAATTGCAATTTAGTGAACATTCTCGAACTGTGCATTTTTTTTATACACATGCATGTGTAGTTGGTTCTTTCCTGTGTGTGAATGGTTTTACTCAGGGTGTAACTGTTACTTTTCCAAACAATATGAACCATCTTATCATTATTTTATCCCTAGTATAATATCATTTAGTAGAATTTACAAAGTTACTCATGCAGCTGTGACGTACTGCATTGTCGATATCGATTACCACTCAACCAGTCAATGTTTACACCATACGAAGCACAATCAGCGACATAGGCCTCTATTGCTTGACATAGACAAACTGTAGGGTCATCGCCACAGCCACATACATCATATTCACAGTCCTGAATATAACCCCCTGAGACTGGATCAACATGGCTTGCACAAACATTGAATGGAGAAGTTAACAAAGCTGAACAGTTGGCTGTAGCAGTCGCGTTTCGGTCAGGGGACGTCCAACATGGATGTGGCACATCTGTTGCATCGTCACAGCAAGAATCAGTTTTCCATGAATTTCCAAAGTTTACTACATTGTCTACAGTTGCGCCATTTGCTGTCAAGAAATCGTCCGCAGGATTTCGATTAAACGTTCCACATAAACCTGATGTTTTGTTGATATAGCGACCATACACTGTCACTCTCACATTATGTACATTATTCCATTCAACTTTTACACCATAAGCACTATCAACCGATATTAGTCCAACGCCGGAGCGCGTAATATTGGCAATAGTGACACCTGGAAAGACAGAAGGGAAATAAGATTTACTTTCAGAAGGAAATTTAATCATTTTACAGCAGTACGCAAAAGGAAGTTGTTGGTATTGTCTTGATACTATTCTATGTCAAATTACCCAACTATTTAATAGCAAAAAATATTTTCCCGAGGTCTCAGTAGCAGTCCGAGGCCAAACGCCGAGGGACGCTTCTTAGTCTAAGCGGAAATTGTTTTTTAGTTCAGGCATACTGTAAATGATAAATAACGTGTTTATTTTTTTTTAACGGTTCATGGTTATAACCTTATATTACATTAAATATTTAATTAAAATGTGTGCTGCCATATTTCTTGTCCCTCCAACATGGGATTCGCGCTACTAGACCCAGGAGTTTGGGAAATGGCTAATTGCCAAGTACATTTGAGATCAGCTGCTTTTGTTACTAATAGTCCAAGCATGGCTGACAAACTGCTAAAACGAGGTGATAAAAACTGGATAAGAAGCTTTTAGTTTTAATACAATAGATGCTTTTCT
This sequence comes from Paramuricea clavata, assembly GCA_902702795.2. Classification (NCBI taxonomy): domain Eukaryota; kingdom Metazoa; phylum Cnidaria; class Anthozoa; order Malacalcyonacea; family Plexauridae; genus Paramuricea; species Paramuricea clavata. Next base: position 9,902 of record CACRXK020005797.1, read on the forward strand.
ACTTAACAAGGAGATAAAGAAGGTACTGTATACTGATTAATTTTTTGTATGTTCCGATCGTTTTACAATAAGAACCGAACATGCTTGAAAAATGCTTTTGGACACATTAAGCCCAGAAATCATGCTTAAACTGATGTTTAATGTATTTTTAAAATTTGTAGTACTTATAATTGAACGTATACTTTTGGAAAAGTTGCTGAAAATATGCTGAACATTTCAATCAAAACATGTAGCACTGCATGGCCACTGTTTTTTCAATGCTTATTTCAAAAAATTTAACTTTTCAAGCAAATCTTTATCGCAATCATGAGGATTAACAGGAATAAGGGACACAACTTTGATAAGATATTATCTTGTTGCATGCATATAAGGTGAAGCCATTCCAAACACACACTATAATTAAATTCCTTTTTTAAAATAAAAGCTCTTAGAAACTAAAGGATATGCCGTTGAATTGGCTAGATATACTTAGCTCGAAATTTATAACTGAAATGTCAAATCTTAAAGCATATATATGTTATGAAGTTTAATCAAAGAAATTTACCTTCATACGATACAGGCAAATAAACTTCTGAGTCATTTACCACCACACTTCCCCGCAGTAGTTGGATAGTTACATTTGGGAAAATCACTGTCAGTGATTTTGTGCATGAAAATTTTCCATTTCCACATGGTTCATTCACTTGTCTTACTTCAAATGTGTTATTTACACTGTCTTTAGCAAGAACATATTCACATCTTCCCATAAAGTCATAAAGTGTTCCATCAAATGTCGAGTAATGTGGATCACCTCTTGCTTGACATGTCGCATTGACTGTTTGATTTTGTAAAAAAAAAGAGAGTAATGAAATAATAAATAGTTCAAAGTTCAACCTTTAAAGCTGAGTGTGTATATTTAACAAGTAGAAAACGAGGATGAAATGTATATTAGTGAATAATCAATGTATTCTGAGTTGAATATTCTTCATAGACAATGCACCGGTTTATACGATTTCTTTCAATGTTCGCATGTTTCGCCTGCGGCCTTTTTTGTTCACTTTTGGCAAACAACCTGGCGATACATTTATATACACTCTAAAAACGGTGCGTTAACTTTACACACCTTTTTGTCCAAAATTTAACACACTTTTTGGTGTGTATTGAAACACACCTATAGGTGTGTTTAACACATCTTAGATGTTTGTTATGGTGTAAAAATGAGATCCCAGGGTGTGTTAAACAAACCTGTATTCCTGTCTAAGTGTGTAAAACACACCTCTAGGTGTGTTTTAAAACAGACCAAAACGTGTGTTTTCGGCTACATTTTAACACACCTTACACACCTAAAGGGATGCTTTATAACAAGCCATTGAGGTCTGTCATGTTTATAGCACACTGTAAGGTGTGTTATATAACACATTAACAAAATATGCTGTATAACACGGCAGTGCTGTGACCTGTAGACTGTGTGGTTCACGTATTTAGTTAATTAATATGAATTGTAGTAATAAAACAAATTCACATATTCACTCAACAATGTTTAACTTTTAGTTCTGTCATTTCGAAAAACGTAGAAAAAGTTAAACATTCATATTACAGCTGTAGTAAGCAATTAAATCAATTACCTCCATATCCCTGTCAAAACTTTGAGCTGCAGTACAAGTTGTCAAGTTCTAACCACAAGTTCACGTTTATGTACTAGGGCACTGCCATGTAGGACACTGCCATGTAGGGCACTGACATGGCAGTACCATAGTATATTTATACATGAACTTGTGGTTAGAGCTCGACAAATGGACTCTGTAGCTCAGTTGGTTAAAGTGCTGCACTGGAATCTCAGGGCCGCAGGTTCGATCTTATCAGGGACCCATAGTTGCATTTTTAACAGCTGTTCCTGGCTAAGTCTAATAAATATATAAATAAACAATAGAAATTCCACTCAATAATTTCCATCTATAAAACCTTCCAACTATTACTTGAAACAAAATCTTGTAATTTTTATACACATGATACACTAGTATATAACTACAGTAATTCAACATTAAATTATCAATGACAATGTGCAATGCTTTTGGCTTTGTAATGTTAAACCAAAGTGATCATGACAAATTAGGGTGTGTTGTATTAATAGGTTAATTATTAACCTATAAACCCGAGTAGGTTAATTATTATTAAACCCAGTAGGTTAATTATATTATTAACCCGAGTAGGTTAGTTATTTGTATTATACATGTATCATTAAGTAATTAGAGTAATGCAATATTATATTAATTGTGTCATTGATACTTTATAGCCATGCAATTGTGAAAATACTACAACCCTAAGTCTTCCATGATCTGAATATACATGTGATACGAAACACTGTAAATAACTTGAGTCCCGCAGATCATTCCATCTTTGCATTACTTCTTTTATTTTTTTCCCGAAACCTCAACCTTTGAGACCTGCAGGCATGTTTAACCACGTTTACAGGTAATCCACTACATGTATCCAAAGTACAAGCCTATGGCCACCTATGGCAAGACAAGTAAAAGGCAAGACAAGTAAAAATATACATTTTATAGGAGAATATGACAGCTTTATATATAACATATGTAATTAGGTCATTTAAACCACTAGCATGCAAGACTATCTTCAAGATCACTAAAATTGTCCAGCGTTTGACAGAGTAAAATAATAAAGTCAGGTGCATTTGGGTGCATATTGCAGCTTAATGGGTTATCAAGGACATTAGCAAGTAGGATACCACTCTTGAGGTGTACAATCATCTGGCATTTCACAAAGTAAAATAGCCCATTAGGGTACAAGAACTTTTTCTTGATGAGTAAATTAGTAAAACTGTCAGGCATTAGACAGTCTAAAATAACATTTGGAACAATGTTGCTCAATGGGTTAACTATAAAAGGGTACAAAAGGTGCATAAGTACATTGAATACCAATATACACTCATCTCCATTTGTATATCCAACATTTTCCCCTTGACAAGTAAAGTTGTTTGCCAAGATAACATTTAAAAAGTGCTGAAAGTTGGGCTCAGGGTGAATTGGGTAACTCCAGAAAACATCCACATGCACCCTTCCCATGGTGTCTCTAAAGATAATATGAAATATGTAGCCCAAATGGTTGTTGCATATTTTATTAAGGTGGTGTAGCTATTAAAGTATTCATAAATTTGAACCAGCAAACTAAGGACTTTAACTGTTTCCAGTTAAGGTCACCTCAATATGTAAGGTGCCATGCAAAACGTACATTGACATTTTAATCTAAAACAACTCACCCAGCCATGAAAACGTCAAGCGTGGCATACAAAGGAAATTGGAAGTTAACCCCTCTACCCCAACAGATGTCCTAGTACATTTTACTATTATCAGAAGTAGATTTTACTCCCCCTTTGGATGACAGACATGTCCTTTGCATCTAAATTAACCTGCAATCAGGCCTACAAATAAATAAATAAATAGGCCTGCATGATACAAACCTTAACAAAAGTCCATCCCTTACAACCGTATTTCGGTTGCAAATCTGATTGGTCTATGAGACAAAAGATTTTTTAATCTGTCATTTGATTGGTTGGTGCTAATTAGATTATACTATTGTTGTTGATATATTTCATAGTGATCACAGCTATAATTAGATTGTTGTTGTTGTTGTGTGAAATTTAAATTTCTCCATAAACTTTGCTGTAGGTGGAAAGCCTCTGAAAATGTGTACACATTTGAGACATGCGCTGAATGGACTGTAATCCAGCTTTAACAGGGGGCACAGCCCCCCGCCCACCCAAAAAAAAACTTAAGGTCGGGCAATTGAGCAGAATCCATATGTCATTCGGGCAAAACATATAACTCTCATCAAAGTTGATAAGAAAAACCGTATAGTCTAGTAGTCTACAATAAATAATTAAATATAATATTAATTAATACTTTGTCATATATGAAGTACACCTGTATATGAATGATGATGGCTTATGGCAAAGATTATGAAGATTACAGAACATTGAACATTGTTCTTAGTTTTTGTCTTAGTGTTTCTAGACATTTCTGTTAAACTTGTGCTAAAGCAGTCTTTACAAAATCATACTCATTTGTTTATAAAAGCACATACAAAATCCAGGGCCTTTTTAATAAAGGGACGTCCCCCCCCCCCAGGAAAAGTCCCTTTTTCCTAAATTTATACAAACAAACCAGCGAAGAATAACAAATTTCAAAATTTTTCTGGGGATTCCCCCCAGGGATTCATGCGTGATATCCTCCACTAACGTACTATCTTACAGAAAGGTGCGTGGTATCCTCCACTAATGTACTATCTCCCATTTCCAAAAATGCACTCCCCCAACTGGAAAATTCTTAAAAAAGGTCCTGACAAAATAGACAAAGTTGTATATGGGTATACTGTGTAACATAATGTAAAGCAGTCGGGCAAACCAATACTGTGCCCCTTCCCAAACAAGATTAGGCCCGTACGCCCATGGATAACTGCAGCTTTTTTTCTACAAGCTATTAAAATTGATTAGGAAAAGTTAATTTATTTATAAGTCTTATAAATTTCTGTCTGACTGTTCGAGTAGCTTTTTGAAAATAGGTTGGTGTAGGTAATAGTATGGTTTCGAGTGCAATTTGGAAAAAACGTGCACGAGTGAATTTTTCAAAGACTATCAAAGACTATTTAAAAACTCACGAGTGTTTTGCACGAGAAACCACACTATTACTTATTAATAATATACATGAAAAAATTATGCAATCACTCCTAAAAACTCCTAAATGTTTGGGGTTTTTATTATTTCTGCTAAAAATTGCTGTATCTTATTGGCTATCTTTGTTATTGTTTCATATTGTAAGCCAATCAGAAAGCCTAAATAGTCAATGAAATTTGCACTGTATTTCATTTTTTGGCACTGTATTTCGAAAAAATTGCACTGCTCTTAGCCAATCAAAATTGAGAAATGTTTTCGTGTATATTAATATTAGAATATAAATAGAAGGTAAACTGTCCTATAATGTTCTCTTGTTGCTATAAAAACACGCATGTTTTTTGCGTGGTCTTCGCGGGAGCTGAAAAATGATTAGTTTTGATGATGATTAGATGATTAGATGAGTTTTGCACGAAAAACTTACGCAAAAGCCAAAAACTAAACAAAAAGGGTAGATTGATGCAAATGCAGTCCATATTATTTTGTTTTCTTTTCACGGAAAAAAACCAGAAATGTGCTGATGTTTTTCAGCAGATTTTTCGGAACTTGTTTTTCACTCATGAGATAACTTTGCTATTTATGACAAAGTATTTCTAAAATTTACTTATTCTGAAAGACCACTTATACTTAGGAGCATAGTAATACTCGACTTAACAAACAATTGCATGAAAAATATGAAACTTTTACTTCAAACAAGGCTGGTTTTTTCTTACTGAATTTAATGAATATCCGCGCGTAGGGGCCTGGATTGTACCTACTGTACAAGACGAGCTTAAATTTCCGCCATCTTGGCTTCAAAAATCAAGACCAAGTTGTCGTTCCAGTATATATTTTATAGAGTTCGCTGGACATGACTCAGCGCTTCCATTTCGAAGTTTTGGAAGGAAATATCCTTCCAAAAAGAAAGGGTGTGTTCTCTAACACACCAAGATGGTTCTTTTATGAATTAGTAGGAGGTGAGTTGATGAACACACCAAGCTGTGTTTTCATCAAAAAGGTGTGTTATTGAAAACTCTTTATCGACATGACCCTATTACCGCAATGCTTGTAAGCAATACGCTTTGCCGATTTAATATCTTCGGTTCATTGAATGCTATGAGGACAAAAATACCACCATTCGATTCAGTGTGACTAGATCTCCTCACTCGTAGCAATAGTTTTAATCATTGGCAACATTATAACGATTTATGAGCTTTAAAAGTAAAGTGAGATCGAATACGATCAAATTACGCATTTTACAAACAAATTATAAAAACATAAACATACCTTACGCCGAATATAACTTTGGCCCCTTGAAACGTATGCTCATTGCAATATTCTTGATGAATTAATTATTTAAATGCCATGTATAACGTTATTTCCAAGCTTCTATCCTTAAAGGGTGACTTTTAGTGCCGAATTTTACATTTTTGCTCCGAATTTGCGATAATCCCAACCGGAAATACGACGAAAACTCGTCAAAACAATGCCACGCTTGTATCGCGTGACTCTGGAAATGCCAGAAATGGACTCTACAGGTCAAAGTGCACCCATACGCGTGAGTTTGACGTCATCCCGGCTAAAGGGAGCTCCTTATTGGCCAAGTATTACGTAATACAAGCGCGTGCGAGTAAAACCCGATACTTTAAAAATTCAAAATAAATATTTCTACTCGTCGTATTCATACGAAACTTTCTACACTAAAGCGCTTGAATACAAAGAGTATTTTGCACATATAGCCCTTCAGAAAATGACGAAAAGTTTAGAAGATATTCAACTTTTTCTCTTTTTAGCGTTTGAATGTTTGGCGAAGCGGTGAGTATAACTATATATTGTTTCGGTTTGTATAATGTTCGACAGCACTTGACCCCCCGTTCGAAAGGTTATTTTGTGAGGATTACAATGGTGGGTTTTGTTTTAAAGGGGGGTAAATACTCACCGCGATATTTACATTTGAAAAATTGAATTGTAATATAATGCGAAACTACTTGTCGACAAGGAGTTATTAATTAAATTAAAGGTGTGTAAGAAACGGTTTGTAAAAAATACAGGTGTATGTCTCGAGGTGTGTTTCTTAGCACACTTAGATGTTGTCTTTTCTAACACAACATCGTGTGTTTGCTAACATTGTGCGAAAATTGCTGATACTTTGGCGTGCAATTAATTAAACACAACTAGGTGTGTAATTAAACACACCTTGATGTGTAACTAAATACACCTGTTTTTAAAGTGTACGGGAGGAGGACTTTCAAAAAAGTCCAAAAATTAAGGTGTTTTCTAATTGTAAATGATAAGGTTTCTCGACTTGTTGTACTAGTTTACGTTAGAATGTCGCATATAATGCACGCAAAGCAATCCAATTATCGCTAAATCAATGATATAAATTGGAAAATAAATCACGTTCTTTGCAAAACAAAAGTTCCCCGTCATTTTTTTCTCAACCGTTGTCCGTTACGTAATGGTGTGGTTGAGTGGCCAATCAGAATGCTGGATTTTGTAATAGAGCCTGGATGAGTGGACACTATAATAAGTAATAGTTTGGTTTCTCTGGAAATTTGGAAAAACGTTGACCCGGCTTTCTTCATTATGCTAATGTGGAAATTTTACACAAAACTGAAACTTCATTCTTACCCATTTCGCACTTGAAGGTATTGTTCACTTGAATACACTCCTCATCTTCTCCACAAGAAAGACTGTTGCAGTTGGTGGCTGGAAAGTGAGAGGTAAAATAATTAAATGGGTTACAAATCTAAAGTAATTCTGAGACATATGTAAGCGATAACATTTTTTATCAATGAACGGGATCAGAGCTTCACTGGAAATTTCGGGCATTATTAAATCTGAAAAATTCGGGCAATGGACCTTTAACCTTATAACTAAAATTTAGATCTAGACAAAAATTTCATCACAGCTTGAAGGAGCATCACAACATTAGTAATATTCCAAAGTTTCGTTACGAAATGTTGTAAAATGCGGATAATATAGCCCTGCGAAGTTTGCCGTTTTTCAGTAATTTTGTATTACAAACGGGAAATTGATACCCCAACCGGGTGTTGGGGTATCAATTTCCCGTTTGTAATACAAAATTACTGAAAATTGCAAATTTCGCAGGGCTATATTATCCGCATTTTAAAACATTTCGCAACGAAACTTCGGAATATTAGTAATTTTGTGATGCTCTTTCAAGCTGTGATGAAATTTCTGTCTAGACTTGTCTAGATCAAAATTTTAGTTTTAAGGTTAAAGGTCCATTAAGATTAGATTAGAATTAGAGGTTTGTGTCGGGGTTAGATTATGGTTGGAGTTCAACATGCGCTTTATTTTAATTATTGTATAAATAAATTCGGACGTGTTTAAAATTTTATTCATATGATAAATTCAAAGGTGGAGCTCATGCTGGGTGAACACGATCCTAACTCATGGTAACAACGATATCTGCTAATGCAAAAACGTCAGGACGATATCACGAATTGATTCAAAGAATGATTCATGCCAAAAAAGAATCGATGACTCGATAAGACAAACATAGGCGTCTCTAGTAGGCCTAGTTATATGTAATTGTATTTCCAATCCGAACGATAACGACTTAATAACAGATAATGATAATTGGCCAAATCGATAGTCAGACTGAAATGCTGTTGTTTGCGCAGTGATTAACGTGGGCTAAAAATAGGTGTTATTGGAGAAGGAATTAATCACACATCAGGTGTGTTTTGGATACAGTTGCTATACAATTACCAACCGCAATCTTCACCACAAAGAACTGAATTCCACTGAATTTTTTTATATTCCATAGTCACAAGTGTGAGTCAAATACCGAGCTATGAACGTGAGGCACCCAAAGCATGCGAGTCAAACGTGGATATTGCAGCGAACCATGTGTTGCAGAAAAATGTCTAGATCAAATTTGTGCGGGCATGTTCATAGCTATTGTCATATATATCCTCATCAATTAAAATCTATAATACTTTCTACATAAACACTATTTCTGAGCCTTAAGCGCAACCACGGCAGCACATAAGCTACTAAATTCAATAAAATTGAAACTAAATTTATTCACAGAGGCCTAGTGATCCATTTTAATTACAGGACGAAACCTAAACTAGACTCGATTTATTTATCCTATAGTGGGTATTATTTATTTAGATCTTGTGTTTGTCATTTCTCGCTTCCACTGTCATTCTTACAAAATCTACTTCTTGATTCATGATCAACGTTCGTGATATCGAATTTACCTCCATTTGTCAGTGATTAAGCTGTTTGTTGTCGAGGTCCAGTGCATGTAATGTAAGACACTAAGCTAGACAAACTTCATTTATACTGGATAACTCCATTAGTGTTTACCAAAGGTACAGTAAGGATCATCAATGTTTCAATGTTACAACTGGAGGAAATTTAAACTAATTTAAATTTGTTAGTTAATAGCGATGTTGATACTGGATATCACGAGTGCTAAACTGCTGTTCTCGGCGGAGGTGGTTTAGCATTGCAATAGTAGAAACTGACACTAAACAATTCTCATATACGTCCAGAGATACAGAAAAGTAGACATAAAAGACACTTGTCAATGTGGTTTTGATTACGATGATGATGATTTTATTGATCCATATATCTTTAGTTTCAAAATACAATGGATTTACAACAATGTCTATTAAAAGAGAAGAGCATAACTAGGCATGCATTGCGCCACTTTAAGTAGATTGTAGCACTTTAATTTCTCAAACATTTAAATTCGTGAACATTCGATTTCGTGAAAGCAAAGCCAAATTGAATTCTTCAGTCGAAATGATTTTTTGTACATAATTTTGTAGGTGTTAATTATTGGTTCTTTGTTTGATTGTATGCTAGAAATGTACGTTTTTTATATATCCGTATAGAGACATCACGTTTATTTGGAATTACCACACAATCTTGGCCAAAAACACAAGTAGAACACGACTGAACCTTGTAATGTTCCCCTAAATTCATTTTATAAGTATATATATGACAATCCCTGCCACACCCTCATTCAATGTTGTTTCGGTCACAGTAGTGTTGTGCCAAATATCCAGCTGTTAGAGTTACATAAAACAACATTGAATTGGGGGGAGGAGATGAGATATAAGTGAAAACGTCCTTCGTTCTACAGCTTTCAGCGAAGATTGTAGCTTTCGATCGATAACCTGGCATAGATCTTCACAAGTGTAATTATTATAGCACCAATAAAGAATGGACTCGGATCGAAAGCCTTGCCAAAACTGAGGCGAAGAAATAAATGTATCCATGCACAAGACAAAACAATTTTTACCATGAAAACCTAGAGGATCAAGGATCTTATTTGTAGTTTCTGACACACCCAAATATCTTTTGAAAGGAAAATACAATTATTATTTTTTAAAAAACTTACAAAATGCGTCATAGCAACTATCTTTTTATCAGCAAATTAAGTTAGAAATGGAAATATTTCGAATTTTGGCACCTTAAAAAAAAGTTAGCTTCGGGGTAATTGCCTGAAAGTCTGCAAAGTCCTGTCTTCTGTAATATTTGCCCATGGGCATGCAGTTATAGGAACAAAATTTCAGTCTGCATTTTATCCACACAAAAAAAAAACACATGTAAAACTGTAAAATAAATTACTGTACAATTTTTTAGCTTATTTCTTGTCGTTCTTGAGATATTTTAGTTTCAATTTTGGTATGAATCTATGCATAACATTACAAGCGAGTTAAATTTATTCAAAGGTGGCAGTCCGTCAAAGGTTCAAAAATAATGATGTAATTCAAACTATATTGTTGATTCCTTTGGCTTTGAGCAACTTGTATACTGAAACAGCGAGCAGGCGTTCTTAGTTTATAATGTCGGTTTATATAATAAAGGTTTATTCACGCACTAAATAACACTCAACCAATGAAGTATATTATCCCTCCTGCATGGACCTTTCCAAAGAAGAGTTTAGAACTGAGAGTATATAAGCTAAAGTTTCCTAGCTCATGTTATACTTACGCGTTAAAAGGCTTAAGTATTTATTCTATAATAAAAGGCTTACCTATTATGTTTTTAATTTTCTTTGTTCAGAAAAAAGGGCGGAACAAAATTTCAATTCCTACAAACAGGATGTCTTTACCCCCCACAAGCTTGCAAACGTAGTTAGTTATTAATGCAATATTGAAACTCTGTTGGGAGATATCGTGCTCTATTTAGGTCTGTATAAAGTGCGAGCCATGCAAGACACCAAAAACATGCGAGTCACACATGAATACTGTACAGAGCAATGTCTCGCAGAAACGTTTGAAAGGACGATTAAAATACGGTAAATTCAAAGTACATTTCAACCCGCGCCAATGACCACACCATTGACTTTGCCTCATATAAACTTTAATATCTTAGAATCCAAGCATACATTCCCTAATAGACAAAACTGATAACAATTCTGGACCACACACTATACTTTTAATTTAAGAAAGGAACTCAAGAAACATTAATTGTATATTCATGATTTCCTTAGTTGTATTATATAAAGCATAGTTATAATTTCAGATTTAATGCCACCCGCTTAAGTGTAGGTCTTTCAACAATCCTTTGTGTATAACCATCGAATGCTACAGACTGATATAGGGGAAAGCTTGTGACACAAAATATACTACCAGAGAATAAATAATTGATTAATAAATTTTTTCTGTGTTGGTGTAGTGTACTCAAGTGAATATGATATTTGTGGTGTTACTCTGAGTGTATATCCACACCGGGCGAGCTTGAAAAATATGCCCGGCCACGGTGGGATTCGAACCTACGACCTTTGGAATCCCACCGTGGCCGGGCATACAGCATCGAAAATGAAATAATATAGTTCACCCAATCTCAGACGCTTTGGAATCTGATCTTTAAAAGTTAAATATTTGTAAAGGCTTTTGGTTGGACGGACTCAGATGTGAGAATATGAGAAGGCACAGACGATTAATCTGTTGTTTAACGATAGTTTGTTCCAAAGTTACAAAGGAAACTCACATATTGGAAAGTTACTACTATTCACCTACAAAATTGTGGTTAAAAAGTACTAAAACGTTTTCTACAACTGGCCCCTGGTAATATATTAAGCAGATCATGCATTTGAAATTGCCTTTCGTGCATGGTGACATCTCATATTAATAAAATTGTAGAACACCTAAATGTTTTATTTTCAGTTATCGTGCGATTTTTATAAGTCGCGAGGTACTAATACGGTGGACGCAAAACAAATGAATTAATAAACACACGTCAAAGAGGTTTTTGTGTTAATGTTGTAGAAACGGAAGCACTTGCGAAAACTTACCGCCAGTACCAACGAAAAGCACAACAATTCCAAGAAGGATTGATATGATCATGAACTGGTTCATTCTCCAAATGTACAAGTGAAGCATGCACAGTGAGCTGTGCCAAACTCTTTCAAATACACTGGTTAGTTTAACTTTTAACTTTCAAATACACTGGTTAGTTTAACTTGTGTTAGATTTAACTGTATATTTAACTATTAGCGCGTAGAATGACTGTTTCAATTCTGCCGCATTTATGGTGATCTTTGATTTTAGCACGCTGTAATATAGTAAAAAAGCGAAGAAAATATTTTACGGCAATTACACTTGCCCAAGCAAATGACGTCGGCGACAATGCTATCGACCTATTTATCCCATAAAAACACTTGGAAAGAATGGCCATTTTCATAAGAGCTCGCGATGATTTCGTTCATCTATATGCCTTGTTCTTTGCTTTTGTTCGTAAATTATAAAAAATTATATAATGGTTTTGTTTGTGGAAACAACACGTAAATTTATCACTGCAGTAATAAATTTACGTGGTGTTTCCACAAACAAAACCATTATATGTTTTATCGCCATGCAAACGTACAAAGAACTTAATTAAAAATTACCTACCTATTTCCGTTCAGTAGGTAATGAGGCAGTCAAATGTATCTGGTAGTCATTTTTGCTCGCATGGATTTATTCCGTTCTCCCCTCACCCGCCTTCTTCAATTAAGGCAAGCCAGCGTTCAATAAGCGCTTGGCTAATTAGAGATGCTTCAACGTCGATCCCGATGTTTCGAAAATACAGTTGTTCGCTTAGAAAAGCGAGGTTTTTCAGCGTGTGCACGTGTTTCTAGTGGTGAGTAGAATTTCACCCATAAATACTACTAATAAGTTTCTAGCCTAATAGTTTTATTTTGTATTCAAGAATTGCTGTGGATGGTACTTTATTTTACATTTTATTTTAAACGAAATTTGTTTAGTTTACGATGCTTGCTATTTAGTTACGATGATGCTTGCTATTTATAAATCTCTCAATTTCATTCAAAACTTAATCGTTGTTGAAGTGGTTCTAATTATCAATACGTAAAGTGATGATGGTATATAAAGATCTTTGTGCCATTTAGTCTTTAAAAATGTTGTTTGCATTAATTGTATAGCAACTATATCCAAAACATGGCTGATATCACAATTCCTTCCAGAATAACACCTATTTTTAATTATTGGAAAACTTATTATAAATCCACGCAAATCACAGCACAAATAATCTCATTCAACAATGCTGAAGTTAATGGTTATCACTGCAGGTCATAGAATATTAGCAACAGCCCTCAAACATGGCACATGGCTGCATTAGACAAACGTGTAGTACGTGTGCTGCATTCTACTTATAACATAAGAGACCGTAAATCCTACGGTCACAGTTCAAAATTCATGCAGCAATATTTATCAGTTTTAACAGCCAAAAATGAAACCTTTTCTTGATCTTTGTTCTGTCTCAAAAAACGCTTCTCTTCCGATCAAATTTTTGACACTGCACATATTTGCCCAAGGTGGACGCCTTCTTTAAAATTACACTTACAAGGTCAAAACTGGCTCATGCTTATCGGCCGGCAAGTATGCGTGTCATTCCATGCATTCCGCTATAATTAAAGCTATACTTTATCTAAACTAACATTCATCAAACGCTCTTTCGATTTGTGATTTCTTTCGTAATGGGATTTCCAAATATGCCTGGCCACTGTGGGAATCGAACCTACGACCTTTGGAATACTAGCCCAATGCTCTGCCAACTGAGCTACGCGGTCAGGTCGGTTCGAGTATGTGATATTTCAGAACTGAGTCTAATTCCATCGATATCAATGTAATCTAATAATCATGATTTGCTGTAATGTACACAGCCAGATGGATACTAACAGATACGTTAATCAACTTCTGCAGTGATAAACGAGATTATTTGTGCTGTGACTTGCGTGGAATCACACATCAGACATGTTTTGGATACAGTTGCTATACAATTACCGCAAATTACATTTAAGGAGTAAATGGCACAAAGATCTTTATATCCCATCATCACTTAATGTATTGATAACAGTAAAACCACTTCAAAAACGATTAACTTTTGAGTTGAGAGATTTAGAAATAGCAAGTATCATCGTGTTTTGAAGTGTAAAATAAAGTACCATCCACAGCAATTCTTGAATGTAAAGTAAAACTATATGCCTAGAAACTTAATACTAGTATTTGTGGGTGAAATTCTACTCACTACTAAAAACACATGCATGCGCTGAGAAACGTCGCCTTTCTAAGCGAACAACTGTATTTTCCAAACATCCGGTTCGACATTGAAGCACTCCTAATTAGCCAACCGCTTATTGAACACTGGCTTGCTTTATGAAGGCGGGTGCGAAAAGAACGGAAAAATCCATACAAGCAAAACATTTTTGAAGAAAAATCTATACAGCCAGACGGATACTATCAGATACGTTGACTGCCTCATTACCTACTAAACGGAAATAGGTAGGTAATTTTTAATTCCTACGCTTTACGAACAAAAACAAACCAAATTCGAAAACTTTCTTGTTTAAAATCTTCTTGAAACTTTTCTAATTTGAAGTCAAAATTTGATCGTCTTTTCACTCTACTGCACAAGGCATATATAGACGAGCAAAAATCATTGCGAGCTCTTATGAAAATGGCATTCTTTCCAAGGTTTTTATGGAATAAATAGGTCGATAGTATTGTTGTCGACGTCATTTGCGTGGGCTAGTGTAATTGCCGTAAGATATTTTCTTCGCTAAGTCTATGATTACAGCGTGCTGAAATCAAAGATTACTATAAATGCGGCAGAATAGAAACTGTCGTTCCACGCGCTAAAAGTTGAATCTGATCTGAAAGTTAAACTAACTGTATTTGAAAGAGTTTGGCACAGTTCACTGTGTTTCTCTTGTTATTTTGAGAATGAAACAGTTTATCACATCAATCCTTCTTGGAACTGCTGTGCATTTCGTTCGTTCGTACGGGCGGTACGTAATACGAACACCCCTTTGGCGGTCGTTCCAAGAGTTAGAAGTTAAATCTGATCTGAAAGTTAAACTAACTGTATTTGAAAAATACAGGGGACAGTTTGCTGTGCTTCTCGTGTTATTTTGAGAATGAAACAGTTGATCATATCAATCCTTCTTGGAACTGCTGTGCTTTTCGTTTGTACAGGCGGTACGTTTAGGCAAGTGTTTCCGTTTCTACTGACATTAATACAAAAAAATTCTTTGATGTGTTTATTAATTCATTTGTTTTGCATCCACGATATTAGTAACTCACGACTTAAAATCGCACGATAACTGAAAGTATAACATTTAGAACTCGTACAATTTTATTAATATGAGATGTCACTGGGTAAATATGTTCGTCACTCCTATAATGTTGTATTAATGTCAGTACAAACACTTGCGAAAACGCGCGCCAGTACCAACGAAAAGCACAGCAGTTTCAAGAAGGATTGACGTGATAAACTGTTTCATTCTCAAAATAACAAGAGAAGCACAGAGAACTGTGCCAAACTCTTTCAAATACAGTTAGTTTAACTTTCAGATCAGATTCAACTTTTAGCGCGTGGAACGACAGTTTCTATCCTGCCGCATTTATAGTAATCTTTGATTTCAGCACGCTGTAATATAGACTATGTGAGAAAAATATTTTCCGCCAATTACACTTGCCCACGCAAATGACGTCGGCAACAATGCTATCGACCTATTTACTCCATAAAAACCTTGGAAAGAATGCCATTTTCATACGGGCTCGCAATGATTTCGTTCGTCTAAACCTTGTGCTGCAAAGTGAAAAGACTTGTATCAAATTTTGACATCGAATTAGAAGTTTAACGAGGATTTTAAACAAGAAACGTTTGGAATTTAGGTTTGCTTTTGTTCGCAAGGCGTAGGAGGTAAAAATTACCAACTAACTTTTGTGTTTGTCATGACGAATAATGTAACTCATTAGACTAGATTATAAAACTCATTAATAATTCATGAAGAAAACTCAAAATAAATGAATGTTTAATCAATGTTTGTAAATCGCATAAAGATTTGTCCTGATTTACATAAACTTCAGCTTTGATTTTCTCATTTTTAAAAATAACTTCGCGAATGAACTCATAAGATGGGTCGTTTCATAAGCACGATAAAACATTCGCATCCGATCTGTATCTGATTCATACCTGATTAATTTTAACTCCGAAAACCAAAAACCAAGGGTGTTTACACTATACGCTCTGTTGCCAACTCATGTCTCGCTGTCCCATGGAAACAAGTAATATTTTTTTGCCAGTATAGTAAAATTTATTAAAAACAAGAAGTAACACACGTTTTCACTGTAAAGTATAACTTTTTTAAAAAAGCTTGACTACCAAACGTTGCATCGTTTCGCTCTGTCCAAAATTGACGAGTATTTCTTGATTTAAATTTTGCAATTGCCCTATCGAAAGCGACAAGTCAATGTTATTATCGTTTTCTTTATTTGTCTTCGCCAGAAATAGTAAATGGTTGTAAGACGAAACAAACAGCAGCTCTAAAGACTGTATTGTAAAAGCGAGCAAATAAAGACAACAATGCTAATGGCAAAACGCACACGCCAAAACCGATTTTGTACCGAAGCGTACCGGTGTCCCCACAGGAGGCCCAGGCTCGATTTTCCCGCGCCCGCCTGTGCCTTCCTTATAACGTGGGAAGGAAGGAGACATTGAGACCAAAATAGCCCAGACTTGGCATATATGTCACACGAAACTATCCTCGATTTTTCACTTTTAATGCATTTCTTTCACGATTAATCGATATCCCCTGCAAGAATGATACCGTATAACTCTCAAAACAACGATGCTTTAATCAAAGAGCTTAAATTCGCTCTGAAATCCGTGAGGGAATAACAAAATTCGCCCAAAATATATCCGCGTGCCGGGTTTGCTGTGCAAAAAGCGGAAGTCGTTGAACAACTCAAAATACACTCAACCCTGATTGGACAACGAATATCAACAAACATTTCAAATTTTTTTAACAAACACAATGTGAAATACAATTTATTATACATATTAACGCACTACAGTTATATTTACATGCAGTAATATTTACACTTTATTATAACGTTTGTGAATAGTTTTGTTTG